>CP045890.1:32865728-32894244 GCA_013387185.1 Caligus rogercresseyi
CCATATATATATAATATATATATATATATACCGGGTGCGCAATATCTTCTTGGACACTTTTTAAATAAGTTATAGCGACAGAATGAAGCAACCAATCGCTTAGTGATTGAAGTACGAAAGGTTGCGCGATTTCTTAGCTTTAATTTGCGACCTCTTTGAAGACAATTGGACGATGTAAACAAAAGATACTGCGTTATGGAAAAGATAAGGGAAAAAGTGATCGCGCGGATCCATGCTGGCGACAAGCCCATGGACATCTCTCGCAACTTTGGGATTGCCAGGAGCACAATATATAGCATCAAGAAGCTCTATGACGAGTCTGGCGGCTATGTCAGACGAACAGGGAATTGTGGCAGGCCTAAGAGCGTCCGTACGGCCGACTTGGTGGGGAAAAATAAAAAAGCAGGTCAAGGACCAACCAAACAACTCCGTCCGCGGCCTCGCCAAGAAGAACGATATCACCGAGAGCACCATGAGGAACCTGGTGAGGTTTGACCTTGGGATGCGGTCCAGGGCTGTCGTCCCAGTGCAAATGCTGACAGTAATTCAGCGAGAAAAGCGCCTGGAACGCAGTAAAAAAATTCTTAATTGGCTGAAAAGTAATCCGGGAAAGGTCGTAGTCTTCTCAGATGAGAAGAACTTCGTTGTCGACAAGTACAACAACCGCCGCAATGACAGATACATTGCCAAGTCTGCTGCAGACACTGATGCTAGTGTCAAGTATGTCCCAAGGTCCAAACACCCGGCCAAGGCCATGATGCTTGGCGTCGTTGGATCAGACGGAAAGACAATCCCACCGATCTGGATCAAGGGGAACCTGAACGCGAGCATGTATAAACATATACTTGCTCACCAAGTCTTTCCAGCTCTAGATGCTACTTATGGCCAAGGAAATTGGGTTTGGACCCAAGATGGCGCCCCAAGCCACACGTCAGACGCCGTCCAGAAGTACATCATCAGCAAACTGTCGTCCAAGGGATTCTGGTCAAAGGAGATGTGGCCGCCATCATCGCCAAACCTGAATCCCTTGGACTACTTTGTCTGGACGCATGTGGAGCAGAGAGCCTGCGCTACCAGCCCCCCAATGTCGACGCTCTGAAGGCTTCTGTCAACAAGGTGTGGGCCGCGATGAACACGAATGACATCGTCAATGCCTGCAAGGCCTTCAGGTCCCGTATCGAAGCCTGTATTAAAGCTGAAGGTTCTATATTTGAGAAATAAATTGGTAATATATATCTCTATAAACTGTCCAAGTTCATTATTGTAGTACCTCAGTTCATGTTTGAGATCTTCATGAAGTAAAAAATAAAAGTGTCCAAGAAGATATTGCGCACCCGGTATATATATATATATATATATATATATATATATAGAATATATATAGATATAGATGTGTGTGCTGTGCTCATGTGTGTGGATATATATAAATCTAAGAAAATATCGGGCAATGTAAGTACCCTAGAAGAATGAAATAAACAAAATTATATTTAAAAAAAAAAATGTATAGCTATATATAAGAAAATAAAAATATCAAAAAGCATCCGGAAAAGACCGCCGGTACCGGCCGGGTCCGGGTTTTTGAATCACGGTGCCGAAACCAGTGTCTAAAAATCACCGGCGGGGACTTTAATATTTTCGTTCAATCGTCATTCTGTAAGTGCTGACGATTTTTTAGAAAATATATTTTAATTTTTTTTTTAAATATGTAGAAAATGTTTTCTAAAAAAACGTCGTCACTTTCAGCATGACGAAGGAACGAAAATATACTGAAGTCTTGGCCTGGTTTTGGCCCCGGCTCGGCTTGAAAATTTAAGTAAATTTTTTTAATAAATCAGTCCTTGGTGATGGACGGAGTCGCTTAAAAAATATTTTATGATTTCTCCGACGGACGTCATCGGGTCCTCTTTCTTCTAGCGTGATGGTTTTAAAGTATAATATGGGGGTATACACAACACAAATTAAGCAAACTATGCAATGTTGTTGCATTAATCTAAGAAAGCTAATGAGAGTGTGAAAAAAAAATGGATTCCTTGAGCAATTAGGGGATTGACTTATGAACAGTTTATGGCAATGTGGTTCACTTCAATTATATAATAATAAAACAAGTTTGTCAAAGAGGGGACGTCAGCTCTCTCGAATTCTAGAGCTCATTCAATATGCATGAGCATATTGACCCCAGCACCTCAAAAGGAGATGAAGAGGACTCGAAATTGAAAACCGAAATAATAATAATATAATACTGGAAATAGTTGAAATTGAGTCTCATCTCATGGAATGAAGTCAGTCCCCCCCCCCCCCCCTCTCTCTCTACAATGTGTAAAACATGTTCCTTTAAATATATTCGACGTCAGCAGACCCTTCTTCTTCTTACTTTTCTTCTTGGAGAAAATTCAATCTTCATCTTATAAAGTCAAGCTTCCTCTTCTTCTTCAAAGGGAGGCTTCTCTCCCTGATCCTCTCTATTTCCCCAAGGTCCCACGGGAGCATTTCTCCGTCTTACAAAAAGTATCACACCAGCTCTATATTCTACTACATTTACTACTATTACTGTAACTATTATTAAAAAGCTGATGAATATGATCGCTACTCTCTTTGAGAAGGAGGGAGGGATTATTTCACCATGAGCCTCTTAGGTCTTATGGACCCATGATCCTTGATTGTGTGAATTATGATGTGATAATTATTATATATATATATACAATTTTCTGGGACACTAAAAAACTCCTTGATTCTATCACATAATTGGATATCAATATAAACTTCCCCGGATTCCTGTTGACCCGCCACTGATCAAGTTGTCTGACAAGGTCATTCAAAATCTCTCAACTGATCAACCCTAAGAGGGAAAATGTATGTGCAATGTGGGATGGAGTGCTTCCAGGAAGGATAGCTTTCTTGGAGATAGAACTAGTGAATCCCTGGCTCACAATGGCAAACATACTTATCAGGTTCTGGGTGTCAAAACACAGACTTAACGGGGAAATCTCCTTAAGAATCTGCGACACATTGGAGTTCACTTTCTCCTGGATTGAAGTGCCCAGGCATATCTTGTTTCTGCTGACTGTCTCAAGTCCAAAAGGAAGGAAGTGCTGGACATTGCCATGCTCACAGTAGAAATATCTACTCGGTATGCCCACAATGAAGCCCTCATTCAAACCCTGTTGTTCTTTGAGGATCAGAGAGAGAGAGGATGGAGGGAGTAGAGAGAATCCTGGCTATCAGGGGAGATCGAAATCCAGACACACAGTACGGAAACTCCTCTGTCAGGACTAGAAGGACACCGGACATCAACTGTGATGCTTCCACATGATCATTGGTGAGGTGGCGTATCAGAACCATCACTTATCTGCTCTCTAAACACTTCAGAGTTGAAGAATTTCATCAACACTCCCATTGAAAATACGTGGACACTCTTCTCGTTAGGATTTCTTTTATATTCAAGTTTTCACAAAAGTATGGCCTGCTCCAGTACCATTCCCTCTGACGTTACTGTCTTTAGTTATTATAAGCATACAGTAAAAAGATAGTTACAGACAATGTTTGGCGGAATGGTTACTTATTGTTGGCTTCACTTAGTACAGGAAAAGTTGCTGAACGTTAACGATTGGACTGTTTGTGAGAACTACCATATTGTCATTATTAAGTATATATATTAGATGTCAGTTTAATAACTAAAAATGATTTTAAGGTAATATTCACTAAACATCATTTTCATTTGACATTCATTATAACTTTCTTCTTTTTGTACGTTCTATCCTCAGAGAGTAAGGGATGGCAAAACTGAATCGAAATGCATATCTCCATGAGAATGTGATAGAGTCCTTTATTTAATTAGGTAATAATAACAGTTATATGTAGCATTGGAAAATAGTCTAATCCAGACATGGCCAAACTAAAGCCCGCAGGCCGTATTCGGCCCGTTAAACAATTTAATCTGGCCCGCCGAGCTTGTCCAGTAAATAAAATACTATTGCTTCATAAATCATTCATTAGTCTTGTCCATACAATACCGTGTTTCACCAATAGATGGCACGCTGACATTTAGGCCGCGCGTTACTCTTTATTCTCTCTTGAATTTTCTCATTGCCATTTGAACCCTTCGGTAGAAAAAAATGAGCGAACCAAAGAAACAAATAGTGGACAGTCGATGTATTGCTGTGACCCCTTTTTCAAATTTTATAACCCAAAGTCCAAAAGTTAGCCCACCCCTGGTCTAATCCAAGGATTTTCTAAATTCTCACCTCTGTTGGCACCCGAACGGCTTGTAGTGAAGTCGTATATCGTATATATATATATTTCATGCCAACTGCTTATATATATTTATCATTCTTCTTTTCTTCCAACATATAACACTGAATATGAAAAAAAAATCCAGAGTAGTTTCTAAATATTTACAGCTTTTTTAAATAATGCCGCTCCTTTTGTCAACGAATCAGTTTCAAGAAGAGAGTCTCAGTTAGTTAATATCCTTAATCATGACTCTTTTCCCTCCATTTAATAGTATTATTAGTATTCCCTCCTTCCCTCTTGAAGCAAGAAAGTTTGAATGATTTATTTTTTCGTTCATCATTCCTTCTCTAAGTGAAATTTATATATAAAAAGCATAAACTTCATGGCTTCTTCTTGGTATATTTATATACATATATGATATGTACGATAGTAGTAATTTTCATATTTATGTTGTTATAAAGGAAAATTTAAGTGGGTAGTTTTCGGTCTCTCTCTCTTTCTCTCTCTTTGTTTTCCCTCATATTTCTTTTAAAACAGAGGAAGAATTCTCCCTTAGAACTATTATTCCAAACATTATAATAATAATTCATCTGCCGAAGGAAAAAAATGAAATAAAGAAAAGAGAAAACAAAGTTAGTTTGCATAATATTTAAATAATAATAAGACGAGTCAAATAAAGTTTTTTTTACTTCTTTGAGAGATACAAACATATTACGTATGATAATACAATAGAACAAAAGCAATTCCACTTGAATGCCCATGGCAAAAGCATTTTTTGGAAAGCATGCCCTTTAAACTTTATGAAGGAAAAATAATTTGAGGCATGGTGGATTGTAAAAAGCTTTAAAAAATATATTCATGCTCATTGATTTGTTATTTTTTGTATGTCATCATAACATTAGTTTATAAAAAAAATATCGAGTGAGTCCTCGTTTAGACATTTATTTTTAAAATATATTACAATTTATAATTGTTTAATTGCATTATTCTGAGGGAGGAGATCAGCCTGGCAGCAGGCCAGGCTTTTGGGGGCCCTACAGTTGTTTTGAGGGGGGCACAGTTGGCACATTCATAAAAAATCGGGCCCACGTCACTCAGTGGTTGGTGGGCCTACGTCATCGGTGGGCGAGCCTGGCCCCCCTCAGGCCCACCCATCCCGCCGGGCCTGGATGAGAAGGTGGAATCATTATAATCACCATTAGTCGTTCAAGTGAGAGGTTTACTGAGAATGGTCACGGATTTTATACTATCTTATCGTTAAAAGCTCCGTGTGAGCTTTGTAAGTCGAATAAACAACAAAAAAAGGGCATTTTGTGTCAGATTGGCTCGGCGATTTCCATATTTGCAATTGGATCAAGTACCACAATGTCTGGGAGATGAAAGAAAAGCCCTTGATAGGAATTCTGTATTTTCACTACTGACGACTTCCTATCAGCGCCTACTCCATCCAGCCATTTAAGAACTGGGACTACATGGAAGTCACCAATAACGTCATCAAGCCCTGGTTGGATCAACATACTTGAGGTCCACAATAGGGACTGGTTCATAAAGGTCAAAACGGTCCAACCTAGTTCTCTGATAACTTGGATGTCCTTTTTCTATGACTTGTCATGCCCCTACCAGACTTCAAAGATTATGGAATCTGAGGCCATGGTAAATCTATGTATAGCCCTTATCACGCTTCAAGCAAATTTTGACAAACTGTTCTACTATTTCATAGGTTCTGAGTGCTGTAGTTTCACCTCATTTGCTTACTTTTAATTGATTAAAGCTTTGATGCGATATCTTTTTTATAGGTTCTGTATTTGTGGACATAGAGATTTGAGTCTCGGATAATATGAATGAAAGAAAATAAAGAGATGAATGCGAATGAAGTATCCATGAACAAATTTTGGATCAACGAATGCTGAACACAATAACAATAATTAAAAAGAACGGAAGTTTCTGTTTTATTATGATATATATATATGAGGTTCCGTGAACTCTTTTCCAGCCCTCTTCTTCAAATGATCTAAGCATAAATGCAACAGTCTTATTAAGGCTCTGCACAATATTTCATGCAATGAATTTTTAGCATAAAGTCAATAAGGGCACAGAACCTCTGTGTAATTGAGTATAGATCGGAGTAAAGGTAATAAATATATACTTATATTTAATATTTAAGGTATATCTACATTTAAAGATCTCCAGGCAAGTTTCTAAACAACCCGAGATGCCAGGAAACCAGAGATGTACGAGATAAACCATTTGGGAATTATTGACCGAATAGGGGCAAGGAAAAAAAGTTTTAAAGAGAAATGGTCACACAACCTTTCAGAGGGATATCTAGGGTATCATTGCTAAGGATAACAAACTGGGACCTTTTTCTAGAACGTGATTGGTTGATAGAGCAGAGGAATGAATACTAAAAGAGCAGAGTGCATTATACAATAAAGCATCACTTCATTTGTGAATTCAACTCTGATACATGAATATCATCCTTACAAAGCACAAATTGTACTTGTCATGGAGATGGATCATCCATGGCATTGTCGAATCCTTTTAAGTATCACATTATATTATTATTAGTATTATGTGAAGCAACTGCTATCAATCAAAGAATTAATGAATATGTATACTTTTGTTTTATCATATCTATCAATAAAAATGATTATAAAGCGTAGACAAATATAGAAAAATGTGTTACCATTTTATCATATTATGTTTATTAGCAGATTTGTTGGCAACATTTAGGAATGTTATCTATTTTACACAAATATGTTGAAGGTGCGTGAGCCTTCTCCTTCTTCCATGATTGAAGCATCCTCCTTCCCTCCTTTCGTAATATTACTCACGATGTCAGGAACTCATTAAACGGATGATTTAAAATTCAAGAAGAAGCGTTTTATTACTCTTTAATAAAAGTTCACTCCTTGACGTGTCATGTCTTTGACTGAGACAAATGAGGAGGAGACAAGGAGAGGAGGACGTCAACCACGAACATCATCAATTTCCTAAGTCTTTAATAATATTGTAACCAATATAAAAAGAGGGAAATTGTTATTTGAATGAGGAGGAGGAGGAAGATGGAAGGAAAATAAATTGATAAATGATTATTAAGAGGAAAGAAATGGTTGATCATACATGTTACAAGTATTTGTGAGCGAGCGACAAGGAAGGCATCAAAAAGGCGATGGGGATTAGTCACTGTGAGGCTTAGAGTGACTCATACAAGGCAAACATAGGGCCTGAAGGGTCAAATCAAGGTCTGTATAATAGGTCTGGGCCAGTGCCTTAGAGTAGGAGAGTCTGGACGAAAGACTGATGGGTTATAACATAAGCTGACAAAAACCCATAACAAACAAATTTCATATTATAAATTAAGAGGTGTTTGGATTAAAAGCAAATTTAATGTTATTTGTATAAATCAAAGGGAATATTTTTAATGTAAAAAGATGGCAATTGAGTTAAAGTTTGATGTGAATTGCATTATTTTTTGATTTTGCACTATTTGAGCAGAAATAGAATTTATATGCTGACTCTCCTTGGTAGTTTTAGAGCTAAAGATATTCAACCTGTCGACCTAAAGTACTATGTTGATAAACTGATACTGGAGTGAGTTCCAGTATTGTAGGACTGATCTAGGAGATAACATTTATATTAGTATAATTCAATCCACTGCTCGTACACTGTGAAAAGTATCTACATAAACAAAATAAACTGATTTGTCCTCTCACAATTAGATCCCATTCTTTATCACTTTTGAATGAAACATATTTCAAAAGATCTACATCATTTTAAAGTTAATTAAAGAACATTTTAATATTGTTAAATTTAACAATACATATGTACAATACCCAGGGACATATGTAATATTTTTTTATCAAAATAACGTTCCCTCCCCATTGGGTCAAATTCTGTTTCATCCTTTAAAATATATATAAGCCTTTGACTTGATTGGATTTATTTCTAATTTAATCAATGGGTGCTTGTTGTCCATAGTAAACTCTTGATCAGAATAATACTTTATTCTTGTGGGGTCTCAATTCTGTTTTTTTATATCATATTTTGCAAGGAATATTCTGCTTTAATTAATATATTGATAAATTCAGTAAAACTTTATGCAGTTATGAGGCCGATGGTGTATTGAAACCTATAAAATGTAGATACATTTCAAATGCTATCAATACTATTCATATAAAATTGAAAATTTTAGATGCAGCAATTATAAGTACTTTTGTACTCATAAATATCATATGTACTGTAGATATGAAGGCACAATTATGACCATAAACAAAGTTAGATAGTTGGATCGAAGGTTAAAATGTATCTTCGGAAATGTCACAATATATATAGTATTGAAAATGGTGGAGCAATTCTACGTACGATTTTGCTTCTTTTGATACCATCAAATATAAAATACAGCCATTCGTGTTGATACCCTCGAAAAATCTCTCATTCGTGAATGTTGTTTTTGTCGACAGAGATGCCTATCAGTTCTTGGCTGAGTGGGATTTCTTTTATATTAAAAGAATAGTTGAATGCTCTAAGCCAACATCCTTCAGGACTAAAGCAAATTCCATCAATTCTTAGAAATCTTTACTTTCCTGTCGTTGAATGCAGCAGATCTGCGACACCAAATGTAAATCGGTATTTAGAACTGTAAAAACGTTGTTACCACCTGGTGAGAAGAAGTTGAGCTTTGCAAATAAATAAACAACTCTGGAGCTGAAAGCGCATTTAGTATCGGACAACGTAAACAAAAGACAGTTAAGGAAATTATTGTTTGCCTTTGCCTTGCATTTCCTTCAAAATCCGAGTGCATAACTGATTTATACAAAAATAACGCGTATTAAATTTCAAATAATCTCTTTAAAAAAATAAAAAAAATATGTACTTAATTGTCTTTTGTTATAAATTGTCCGATACTAAATGCATATGAAAAAGTCAGTGAGCAGATATATAATTAAATTTCTCTTTTGCTTTCTTATCTACCGCACCGATGGATATTCGGTAGATATAGAATAAAATCTACCGAATACTGCATCGACGATACCGAATTCCAGCTCTGGTAAAGAAGATAATTAAAGGGGTCGTGTGTTATAGGGAATAGTCTAAAGTTGTGAATTCAATTCCGTATTGCATCTAAGACTTGAGCTCAATGCGTCGACCTCTAGGACCCTACCCTCAAACAAACAAAAACCATAAGAAGTAACAATCAACCAATAATATACTCATCTTCCCTTACCAAATCATGTCATATTTGTTCCCGTGAATTGAATATATTTTAGGATCCATCCATACACTTACTACGATCTGTGACAGATCCTTCTCTCTGCTCCTATTCGTTCCTCTGCTCCTACCTGCTCCTCTGCTCAAATATGTTCCTCTATTTTCCGTCCTTCTTATATAAAGACGGACATTTCCTTCTCTTTTCTCAAAGAGACTATCTATAAATTATTGAAATTAAAAATTGTGTAAAAAGAATTACCTTCTACGAAATACACATCAGTTTAGATCAGACATCGAAGGTGTTTGTCATTTAATTCCTTTGGTTACAGATCTATCTACAGTACCCTATAGCTTCAGTTTGCTGATATAAAATAAATAATATTGCGTGCCGAAGTCACGACGGGTAGCGCTAAAAGATTCGGGTCATTTGTGGGCTTTCCATTGTCGGGGGAAAGGCATGAACACAAAGAACTAAAGAGAGAGTGAGACTTCATACATCTAATAACTTATTTTTCTCTTTCTATCCCTGTCTTTCTCCAATCATGGGGATCATAACAAAATTCGCAGAATTTCCTCGCTACCCTTCACTAAAGCGTTAAAGTAAAGTAGCGCATGGATAACATAATTTTTTCCTTTTTCCCAAAGGAATTGGCCAAAATTTTAGTTCTTCTTTAGTCCGTAAGGGGCGCTTTGATGCTAGAGCTCTTTGAAAATAAAAAGGAGCTCGATAGCCGTGCGTGCTAAGGCGTGTTCAACTCTCAATGTTGGGGGCGCAGGTTCGAATCCCGAGAGGGGATGGTCATTTTTGGTCTACCTCATTGATAAGATCTAGGTTCGATAGACTAATTTTAACGCTATAATGCTTATTTATATCCTATCGGATTCAATTCGATCGAACCATATAGGCAAAAAAAAAAAAAATAATAATAATAACAAGTCCTTTTATTATTTATATATGGAGACGTTTTTTATTTTGATATATTTCAAATCATCAAACTTAATCCCTTTAAACCGGTTTGAAATAGGATTGTGACGTAATCTCATGGACTAGCGACATCTAACGTTAAAGAAAATAACCAAAATTTTGGCCTATTTTTTTTGTTTACTTTTTCCTTGCATGCGCTACTTTACTTAACGCTTGCCCCTTCACTACTTCGGCACTCTATGTATATTCTCTAAGGCTGATACCCTCGGATGCAAAAAAAAATCAGCCTCGGATCTCTTTCTATTCCCTGTTCCATCATTATTTGACTTGTCAATAAATGTCAGCAGGAAAGAAGAAGAAAAAACACATAATAAATGGATGATGGTTCTTTTCTTTGCTCCTGCTATGTGTAAGTATGTATATATTTTGTCAAGGTGGCAAGAGAAGCATAATTATCATTCCAAGAGGTGTGCCGTTATCAGATCATTAATTATTTGGAGTGATGGGTTGAAGGGAAGTTAGTATTCCTATGGTTGGATATAAAATAACTTAAATAGTTATTCAAGGGAGAAAAAGCAATAAAAAAGAAAGAGAGGAAAGCTTTTTAGAGTGAAGTTCAATTATTTTTTGAAGATATGCATTTAAATAAGTGTACTTTACTAGTCTATATACCCAGAGCCTATAAGTAGAGTTGTCGCCAAGAACTGTATGTGTAGCAGCTGACTTTAAAAAGTCAGGCTCAAAACATTAATAATTTATCGAGGGAGTTGTTAATAAAAAGTATTTTTAGATAATTATTCGAAGTATAAAAACAATATAAACCGTAAAAATCTATTAAAAACACAAATATTCATGCTTATAGTACTGTGGATTGCACAAATCGCTCAGGAGCCCAAGGAATCTTCTCTTTTTATTTCCCATGGAACAATCCTCCAATAAATGAAAGGTTTTGTAGACACATGTTTGTCATGGATTCCGATTTATTTATCCTAACAAAGGAACAATAATCATTATTTTCATTTCATACATTGTTTTGAGCCGAAATACTTTTTTCACCAGATGACGACGCTCCAATCTATTGTCGTAACTCTTCTTATAGGGCTCTGGTCTATATTAACATTTTATAACATAACCTTTCATTTTTATCATGTAATAAGCTGCACTTAGTAAAATATGTATAAGGCTTCACTAGCCATGAAGATTCAGTCCGAGGATGGGTAGAAGCTCGGACTGCACTACGCTCACGGACTGCGCACTTAGAGGGTGTTTGTTTTTTAAGCGTACCATTAAAGGCCACGTGTGATAAGAGAAGAAAAATACATTATATTAGTAGAAGAGAAAACGTGCTCACTCAACGACGACTCAGGAAGAAATCACGGATCCTTTTTAACAAAAAGTGATCTCTACATCGTTTGGACCCCATCCTAGCCTTGGTAATTGTTCTTGTAAAAATCTTTATGGTTTATTATAATATTTTTTTTATTCATTTAAGGTATTTGACTTCCAATATGGTAAATAAGTGCTGCGTCCCTCTCTGCAGAACAGGGCACGATGACCAGAAGGACCCCAACATCTCTCAACACTACTTTCCTGCAGATCCGGACCTGAGACAGGCCTGGAAGCTAGCCATTCGCAGGGAGCATTTCGAGCCTAGCAAAAACTCTGTTATCTGCAGCCTGCATTTTTTGCCCAGTGATTTCAAAGTAGAATCCTCAGACTCCAACCCACGCCGGAAGAGGAATAGGAAGGACAACAGCCTCGTCTCACGGCGACTGGTCAAGGAGGCCGTGCCTACAGTCTTCCCCAACCTCCCATCGTACTACACCAAGTCTAAGCCGAAGCCAAGAGGTGATAACAGCAGCCAGAATCGGAATGACAAGACATTTCAGAGGCATGAAAAGGAAGCAGCTGCCTTTCTTGATGGAGAGAAGTTCTCTTCAGTGGATGAAGTAATGGGACGGATTGATCTCTCCTGCTTTCCTGATGTCATTGTTACTAAAAAGAACAATGCGCTGCTCATCTATCAACTGGCCTTCTCTGACAATGACCACCCTCCTCAGATGATCTTCACCATTGAGATCTTCCACGACCTCACCTTCCAAGTATGGATCGGCCAAGTAATCTCCTCCCGGGGATCGCTTTTACACATCATCAGGGACGATAAGCTCTCCAGCACTGGGCAGCTGATCAACCTCATTGCCCATGCAAGGAACAAACCCGACAACCAAAGGACCGAGGTCGATACCTATGAACAATGCTACCAACTTCTCGAAGGAACTCTAGTTCAAGAAGGTTGCTCTGAAGAGACGAAGAAGAAGGTTGCATTCTTGATGGAGCAGCTGAAGCTACTGAAAAAGAAGGAAAATGCAAGGAGGTACTCGCCCACCTTGTTGGCAGTGGCATGTCTGTGGGAGAACACATCACCATCTCTCTACAGGATGATTCTCCATGATGGGTTCCTCACTCTGCCAAGCTCTTCTCATCTCAACCGTTTGAGCAGAGCATTTTCGGTGGAGAGTGGAGTCAGTGAGGGAACCAAGGCTTACCTAAAGGCTAGGGCTGGAAAGCTAAATGAACGGGAGAAAATAGTGGCTCTCCTGGTAGATGAGGTGGCCACGGCCAAGAGGGTTGAGTACTCTAACGGCACCTTCTTTGGGTTTGAGAAGATGGAGCCAACAAAGACTGTATTGGCCTTCCTCATCACAAGCATTTGCGGGAAGTACAAGGATGTCGTGGGGCTAAACCCAGTGGTCAAACTAAATGCAGAACTTTTGGCTCATCTTCACAGAGTTGCACTTCGGGCAGCCACGGAGGCTGGCTTCTTAGTAATAACTTCAATCTGCGATGGACACTCTGTGAATCGTCGCTTCTACTCTGAGATGCTTTGTGATGGCCGACTTAAGGTGTCCATCTCAAATGAGGAGGCCGGTGGACAATCCATGTTCCTCCTCTTCGACGTGGTACACTTATTTAAGAATTTCTTCACCAACCTTTTGCGGAGGAAGCACTTCGACTGTCCAGACTTCCAAGGGATACGGATGAATGCCAGCTTTGCCCATGTAAAGAGTTTATATGAGTTGGAGCTAGGCAAGCCGATCAAGGTGGCTCACAAGCTGACAGCCAAAGTCCTCAATCCCAGACCGATCGAGTGCATGAGCGTAGAGCTTGCAGACCGTTTCTTCCATCCTTCTACAATCGCTGGGCTGCAGTACTACAGTAAAGATCACCCGGAGTGGATGGGGACAGCCCATTTTCTTCAGACAATAAGAAATTGGTTTAACGTACTCAATGTCAAGACCACCTTCACCGGCATGAGGAAAAGGGACTGGTCGAAGGATCCGATCCGAACAAGTGACTCCGTGCAGCTCAAGTTTTTGGAAAACTTTGCTGAGTGGCTTGAGAAGTGGGAGAAGCAGAAGACCCTTGGCTTAAGCAAAGAGACTTTCTTGTGTGCCATCCAGACAAGCAAAGCAATGCCGAAGTTAATCGTCCATCTGCTTGAAAAGGAAGGAATGGACTATGTTCTGACGGGCAAGATATGCTCTGACCCTATCGAGAAGCGCTTTGGCGACTACAGGATGCTTGGAGGGTCAAACTATTACGTGAGTGTCCGCCAGATTTTAGAAGCAGAGAAAAAAATCAGGCTCAACTCACTCATTAGGCTCTCCTCTTTCACCCTAAAAGAAGCCAAAAACGTTCTAAGTGCCTCCTCCGAGGGAGAAGTGGAAAACGATACTAGTGCCCTGCTAGCTGCAATGGAGGTCTTTGAGGGCAGCTGCATCCCCAGTGACGAAGGAGATGAGGGTGCAGTCTTCTATGTTGCTGGCTATGTCGCTCAAAAGTTGGTGAAGTCCACCAAGTGTCAGGCCTGCCAGGAGATTGTATCAAAAGGGAAAACTGTTCCAAGAATCACCTTCGACGTCGGCGTGGATCAGGAGTCTAGAGACTTAAGCATCAAATCTACAAAGGATGATCTCATTAGCCTTGTCACAAGAGGAGGCCTCACCTACCCCTCAGATGCCGTTTTCATCTCGTGCATGACGGCATAGACATTCTATGGACAAATCATGGAGAATCAAGAATTAAGGCAGCTCTTCATGAGATTCAAGAACCCCCAAAAGAGCTTTGTGGCAGCCTTGATGGAAATATTGTTAGTGCAGGAGGACAAGTATCTCCTTGCCATGAAGTGCACTAACGAACACTCATTTTCCAGCCTCCTTCCAGACATCTTCTCCAGATTTTTCAATTGCATGTCCAAGAATCACGTCAGCGAGATCAACGACACCATCCATAACAGCAAAAAAAGGGGTGGTGATCATCAAGACAAAATTCAAAAG
Organism: Caligus rogercresseyi; assembly: GCA_013387185.1. NCBI lineage: Eukaryota > Metazoa > Arthropoda > Copepoda > Siphonostomatoida > Caligidae > Caligus > Caligus rogercresseyi. The sequence continues at coordinate 32,880,432 of CP045890.1, forward strand.
AAGATCATGAAGCTTCAATCTTCAACGAAAAAATAAAACAAATAAAAATATATTATATTTTTGTATTAAATTATAAATACTTTTCAAAATTTATGTAAATACTTCAAAAATAAATAATAACTTGTCATAGATGAATGTTTTTTATGCAATATACAACTATGAATGTATATAAAGTTTATTCTTTTCCTTTTTCCTTTAGACCTTTAATCGTACGCTTTGTTTTTAGTGCGCAGTCCGTGAGCGTAGTGCAGTCCGAGGTAGAAGGCAGTTTAGTTAAGTTAGCATTGATTGATAACCCTTAATATGAATATATTTAACGCAACCTTTCATTTTAATTAGCAATCCAAAGTAGTTGCGGTTGATCTCATTACCTTTGTCTAAAATTGTAATAAATGGAGAAAAATTTATTTGAAAACAGCACTTAAGAGTCTTTAAAGATCAGTTAAATAAAGCAACATACAATTATGTTTGTTGTCCCATGTATTTATTAAATAAACATATCAGTAATGCGAATGCAATCGATATAAAATTAATTAAGAAAAAGTATATATCGATATAATAATAACAAATAAATATTTATATTCAAGTATTTTTAATGTGAAGTTAAAACTGTAAAATCTAAAAATAGCATCCAAAATAATTTTATCATTTTACAAACACCCCAGACACTGATTTTGTCTTTGAATTTAGCATCCATCAGAGATGCTGTCAATGTCTTGGTTCTATGCAGATCAAATAAATTAGCTTTCAGAAGAGGCCTATTTTAAGAGGGGAAATTATTTCAAGCAATAATTACTCCTTGATGCATAACTAAAATTAGGACTCCTGGAGTTAATCAAGTTGTTAGTTAAGTCAAGAACATTAATTTGTGAACTGAAAATGAAGATTTGACCCATATATCGATGTGACGAAGCATTTAAAGTCACTAATTGAATAATAATTTATGATGATTGGTTTTAAATGTTGGATGAATAAATATTTATATCTCTATGCGGCCAATATGGTAATATAGGTATAATTAAACCACATCGTAAATTAACATATTTTATTTATTGGAAACCAAAAAAAGTACTTAATTCCGCGTTCAAAAGTTTTTATGAATATAAAACGTTTTTTTATGGTTTTAGCAGTAACATTGTATAATGTAATGTTCTAAGAATAATGTGTTTTTAAATTTAAGAAAATACATAAAATCTTATAAAAACGAAACAAGTGGAGTTGATAAAAGGCTAATAGTCGCTTGAAGGGATACATTGGATAAAATTTCCTGCTTATTTACACGATGAGCTATCCACGTTTGAAATTTTGATGACAAGGGTGGAATATCTCGCATATGGTACTATTTTTCTACATAAAAAGAAGAATTCGAAAAGCGTAATCAAAACATTGGAGACTAGATATTATAACTAAGGTTGTGGGAATATGGACAAAAATATTATAGAAAATATAACTAAATAGTTAGATAAATATGCGTTAAATGATGAATGTGCTGAATAATATATTATTTAAAATATTTGGTTACACGAAATCCAGTATACACTAAATTACGTCCATATATTATAACAGTTTATTGAATATTAAAATGTATCAGTAACGTTATATAATGTAAGAATAATATGTTTTTAACTTTATTTTTTAGATTGAATTTAGTAAACAATACATAAGTTCTTATTTAAAAAATCGGAGATGATAAAACATTTTATATCTTAATATTTTTTGAATTTTTATACAGATTATTAAAAACCAGCGTTTAAAAGGTTTGTAGTCGCTCAAAAAGGGAATATTGGATCATATTTCCCGCATAATTCCACAATGAGCAGTCCACGTTAGAATATGATGCCATGTGTCGAATATCTTGCACATGATGTTATTTTTCTACATAAAGAGAGTATTCCAAAAAGTTGATCAAATATTTGTAGATTATATATTATAACTCGGGTTGTAGGAATAGGGACCACATTTCCGAAAAATATTACAAAATTATGGTAAAATTTGTGTTAAATGCTGAATAATATATTCCAAAAAAAGGTCACATTGAATATAGTATATATACACTAAATTACGTCCTTGCTTCACTGAAGAATCTGCATTTCTTCTACATGCCTCCATACCAAGCTGGATCGCTGGTCAGGCACAAGAGACTTATGTGTGGAGAAGACTCTTTCGCAGTCCACTGAGGGAACGAAAAATAAAAGGAACATATCTACGGGTTATTTATGAGCACTTCCTTCATCATCTTAGAGCAGTTTCTTCAGCTATTTAAAATATGAGCTCTGGTACAATGGCCAACTGGCTGACAAAGAGACCAACGATAAGCTGCTTCTCCACCTCTTTAAGGGTGCCAATGCTCTTTTCAATGGAAGGCTGAAAATAGTGCTTACCAGGTTTCTTAAGCTTTTACTTGTTTTTGACCATTGGCAAAGCTGTCGTCATTGACGAACTCTATAAATTATATATTCACTTTCTTTCAAACCACTGTTGGAACAGTATGCTACTCCAAATAAAATCTTAATATTCGTTATATATGTTTAGATGCCCAGAGAAATTATTTACCGGATTCCTACAGATTTTTCCTTTTTCAACTTACATTTAAAGCCGGGACAAGTTCCTTTTGCTCATGTTTTACACAATTGGAACACCCTCTTGTGTACCGAAATAATCGGTTAACAAACAAATACTACTAAATACAAACCATACCAAAAAAAAATTGTTCTTTTGTTTTGTTCATTTATTCATTCAAGTTCAATGATAAACAAGATCTTCCAATCTTGCATTATTTGTGATAAAAACCAGCCATTTATCTATCCCATGAGCCTTAAAAATGGAGCTTAGAATTATAATAATGAAAGGGATCAATAAATGAAACCTTGATAATCCAGAGTATTAAAATAAATACATCTCCAATTACCTTATAATTACTGCGAGCTCCATTCATGACAAACTGTCCTCATTTCCTCCCATGTAATTAAATGAAAAATAAGTTTATTTGAGACATTTAAAAAGTAGAAGAAACTAATTTATTCCAAACCTAAGTTACTTAATGTAGTAAACAGCAAAAAAAAGATACTTGGAGAAGTAATAATTTAAATAAGTCTTGACCCATTTGCGAGTTGCAAGCCTCTCAATTTGTTTATTTTAAAACTCTATATATGTGTAGTTGTTATAGGCAGAGTGCCTCTTGACATGTGATGCCACCACACTGATTCTTAAAATCATGTCCTCACAAATATCTATAAATAATTTGTCGTTTGAAGGAAAAGGGAGGATTTATTTTAAGATCTGAGAGAAGGTGATTGATTTTAATTTATTGTTTTCATCGCGACTGATGGGTTCTTTTAAAAAAATCCGAAATAAAAATGAAGGCTACCATTTTTAATGCAAAGTCCAAAAAATAATTTTCGATTTAGTTTATTATTAACATATTTCATAAATAGTTTTGATTGTATCTTCAAGCTCAATCTTTTTTATTGTATATGAACATTTCCCCCATTTTGTGGTCTTGTTTTTTTTTACTTTAGTGATTGCTTTTAGTATGTATAGGTAACTATTGTAGACAGTCATAAATATTAGCTAATTCTAATTGTTTCTTTATTGTGTTTATTTCTCTGAAATACATTTTGAGTTATCTAGACATAAAAAATAAACGGACAGGATCTAGTGTAAGTTATACGACATCTATAAACACCATTTTTTACATTGTGCCAAATGACCAATGAGATCATTTTGAGTAAAAAAATTAACTGCAGCACTTGTATAGGTAGGTGAACAAATCTCCCACAGTTTTTTATTTATTCATGTTTAAAAGTTGGTGGGTAATGCAATATATAAGTTATAATTTAAACTGATACGCTAATCAAATGGGTTGAGATTAACCGTTCATTCAAGTACGTTCCTCCATACGGCACTCGACTTTCTTTTAAAACAATATCAGAAATATTTAAAAAAAACATTACCAACATACTGGATGTATGTTTCTAGGGTGTCCAGTAATTTTATCGCGCGGAAATGGAAAATGAATCATCGGAAAATGATTCACTACAAAAAAGCTTCGCGACAAAAATACTGACTATAAAAGAGCAAGCGAGGTAAATACCCACGACAGAAAAACGGCTATAAAAAGGTCCACGAGGAATTTACGCCCAATAAAATTACTGTAAACCTGTTTCTAGGGTAGGGGAAAAATTGGTCATTCGATTCCGCCTTGAAACCGAGACTCAATCTCAATTCCTACTCATGGATCCTTAAAAAATCAAAACAACACTAAGGGAGCGCGATAGCCGTGCGTGTTAAGGCGTGTTCAACTTTCAAAGTTGGGGGCGCAGGTTCGAATCCCGAGAGGGGATGGTCATATTTGGTCTACCTACATTGATATGATCCTAGGTTCGATAGACTAATTTACATGCTAGTATGCTTATTTATATCCAGTCGGAAGCTGCAATTCTATCGAACCATATAAGCAAAAAAACCTATTTTATAACTACAATAATTATAGCTATAATCTGGATTTTTGTATGTCCATATGCATTTGTAAACAACTGTTGAAAAGAGTTTTTATTTATATATTTGTTATTGAGTGCTTTTTTTTATTACACGATTTATTGATATCTCAAATATGAAATAAAAACTTTTGTGAGCAAAATAAGGAAATCTTGCAAAACAAAATTACAGTAATGTTATGTTCTGCTTCAACAAAAATAGTACATTAAAAGGCGTCCCTGGGTATTACTTTTGCCATTTATCTATTTTCTATTTAATCGGCTGGAAAAACGAAGGGGAAATAACTATAAGACACTATATTTATCTATTCTTCATCTATATCGATGTTTCACTGAAGTCATGAATTGTAATAGCAATTACAATATTTAAAACACTATACGAATTATTTTTATTATATTTGTTGATAAAGATGAAATTATTTAATCATTGTTGATATTTTTAAACGCATATATCCTCTATAAAGTTCACATGCTCATGATCTTAATGAATCAATTCATTTTTATGTTTTTTAGATTAAAATTCATTGAGGGAAGAGAAGGGAGGAATGCTATGAAGAATTAAATTTTAATATCTCCATTTCTTCTTCTTTTAAAAACGGAAGGATCTCATGTTTCAACTTTAAAGTCCATTCATAGGACCCTGGTTACTAAGGAACCTCAATATGTTGACGGTTTTTTTTGTCTCAATAAACACAACAAATAAGAATTCGTTAACATCCACTTCGTTAACCTCCTTCGGAATGAGGGCACAAAGAGAAAACGAGTCTCCTTAACTCTTGAAACCAATATTATTTTAGGAATGACCATCCAGAGAGAGAGAGTGATATATGGAATATTTCCCTATTCAATCACTTGGAATAAGGGAATATAAACGATCATAATCGGTCCAAATAATAAAAATGGTGGTCAAATGTCAAATGCTTTGCATTAAAAAATACATTCTTTAGGACGTTAAGAAAAGAATCGGAGTCATCCGTCGGCTCTGCACCACGGTATCGCGAGGCCACTGCTGACCGAGATTGTCAGAGCAATAGTTATCGGAAACTTCAGAAGTCTGTCTGGGTGACTAGTTGGGCAAAATTCTCGTCCCCGCTCAAAAACCCTTGGTAAAGGCAAGCTCAGATGACAAACTTGTCATCAATGATCCGCACGCGGGTTTTGCTAGGAGTTCAGAGAACAGATCGGTTGCGTGCTGCCGACTTCTCGTCAGGTCACATCTTCCATCCGTAAATGTGATCATAGTGAAACAGCTGCTATATCTGCTTGGAAGGCTATGAGCGGGGACAGCTGTCCCTTGGAAATGTGACTCGAAAGCTTCGATGAGCGTACCCGTAGTGCTTCAATAAGCCTCAAGAGCCCGTCTTTACCAACCGTTGTCAAACTTTAAAAGATTTGTCACAGTCATTGAGAGAGTTATGCACGTTATCAAGTGCTCAGAGGGTGGTAAAGACAATTGTTGAACCGTCTAGATCTTTCTAATTTCTAAATCATCATCTAATTGTAAGAATTATCTTTTTTTATAATTGTTTGTTATCTACTAATATTTTATCATTATTATATTGTTGTTTTCTCTCTCTCTCTCTCTCTCTATATATATATATATATATATATAGTTATATGAGCTTCGAAATAAATCATAGAATAACAATTAAAACTACACACAAAGTAGCATAAGAATGAAAAAAAATTGTGACAGTTTTGTTATAAAAAGTACATAAATGAACGTTCAAATGTTATCACTTTTTTTTGGAGATTCTTATCGTTATCGTTTATCGTTTATCGCTTACCGCAAGTTAGGTTTTGAAATTTTTTATCGTTTATTGCAAGTTGAGAAAAAAGTTATTGTTTTATCGTTATCGCAAGTTGAAAAAATTATGCAGAACCACTTAGTATTACATAGCTAATTTTTTGTTGATCGCAATTAAATTGATCTGATCGCTGATCGGAAAAATCCCTGATCGTATATCGCTATATCGCAAAGAATTTATGATCGCTATTTTTGATCGGATCGCATTTTTTTCCTGATCGCTCACAAGACTGGATATGATTAAACAATAGCCCGCTCAACCGCAATTTCTTTATTACTAGTCACCTCCTTGAGGACTGCTACCAGGGAGATGTCGTTATCAAGGACGGTTCTCAATTTACGCTTCCATAAATCCCTCAACAGTAAAGTGAACCTTCTAGCAATCAAGGAGGATCTCCCGCCTCGGACACGACACTAATGAACTAAAAGTAGGATGATTTAAAAATATTATATGTCTCTTAGAGTTTGAACCATGAATTTGTCTTCTCTTGTCAAAGTACACATTCAAGTCTATAACATCTAATTATATGGTTTTTTTTTATTTATTCATAATAATAAGTAATATTGGAGGAGTCCATTCAAAATATTCGTAAATGACATGGACATAAAAAATTATGCCCTTAAAAATAATATTCTTCCCTCTGAATGATGTACTCATAGCCAAGAGATATGTGACCCAATATAGGATACTACCAACTACTTTTTTAATATTCCATTTTCTTTTCAATCAACCAATCATGTTTGAGAAAAAAGTACTCAATTTGTTATCCTTAATAACATTTTTTTTAACAACAAATAAAATAAAGTAAAATGCCAATGCAGAATGGATTATTTGGTAAGACGAATAATCAAATATATGAACTTCTCCATGTCATGGTTGAAGTACAGAGTTGTGACTAAAACTTTGTCCTTGGAAGTCCTATATGGAAGGACTGTGGAGGAACTTGTTTCATTTGTATGGAAGAAAAGAGAAACATCAAGGCATATATACTGGTCTAGTGTTTGTATGTAGTAGAGATTTTAGGGGACTTAGTAACTATATTTTACAACGACTTTAATTTAATGTGTAATCGAGTATATTTGCCATGGGGTACATTAGTTACATTTGTAAGAAGTCTAAATAAATAAATATAAACAATAAAATATTTTCTTAAACAACAAATAAAATAAAGTAAAATGCCAATGCAGAATGGATTATATGGGGACGATGCGTCCAATGACCCTAGCTGCGGTCATGGCAGCCTGAATGGTCCTGGCCGACCTCAAGGCCTTAAACATGTTCCACACTGATATTGCGTGGCATGCAAAAGTAGCTGTCTTCCTCCCAAGTGGATACACCACTGAGTGGTGGACCTCATTGGCCTCCTAGGGATGAGGAAGACGAAATCACCAACCGGTTCCTAGCACTGCCGCCTCTGCCGTTGGAGTAGAAGCATTTCCAGGTCTCCAGGGCACCGCCTTGGTGGCCACCTCGTTGAGTATTCAACCCGAGATATTTTTATTTATTTTTTTACGTGGGTCCCTATCAAAACCAAATTAATTTTATAACAGCAATTGCAAGGTTATACTAATACCAATTTTGATCTCTTAAGGCAGGGGTCGGCAACCCAAAATGTTTAAAGAGCCATATTGGACCCAAAAAAAAAAAAAAAATATGTCTGGAGCCGCAAAAAATATTGCCTTAAATTAGCCTTATAATGAAGGCAAAAAAGTTAATTCTAAATATTAGGTATGTTAGCCTATTTCCAAATGACTAAGGTGGCCTCATATACATAATGAGTTTTTATGATAAATGTTTATTTTCACTGTTGCGCATCCATTAGATAATGACGCACACCGTTTACTATACTTTGGTTCGATGCCGCTTCAAGTTTAACTTCATTAATACATATATTTAATAATTATGCCACATTTCCAAGATAGAATTAAAGAAATTTTTTTTATTCCACTTTATTTCGAAAATTCGAAAAACATCAACAATATCTCACCCTTTACACGCCAACGTTCCCATTTTGGGAACATACTTTTGAAGTGTTCTGCATCGCGTCATATTCAATAAAAACAAAATTGAATGAGTTTATATTATAAATTAAGGCTTAGAAAACAAAATATTTTATTTGTAAATAAACGAAAAACTAATTTAATACTAGTTTGAGTGCTTTGAAAAAACCGAGTTTATCAAGTTTTGGACTTATCTTTTGATAATAAGAAAAATAGGGTAAAACTGGTAGTATTACTATTTCATAACTATTTTGATAAGCAAATATACTAAAGATTTGCATTGAACAATTTTTTTAAATAATATAATATTTTAGTAGACTAAAATCGACTTTTAAAATGATGTTCCCAAAAGGGGAACGTTGGCGCCTATTGGTACTCATTTTCATGCTCTACGTGTTTGCGTATAATTCTTTGTTTCCTTTAGTTTACGTACGTTAGTAATAAAGTACATAAAACTAAAAGACAAATGTGTATTATAATTATTTTTATAATGGATGACAGAGTTGAATAGTAAGTTATTAATATTTATAATTTATTTCGATTAATTTTATGATTCAAATGATTTAGAGAATCTATTAAAATATCCCCCATGACTTCCTCAGTTGTGCTATAGAGGAGATCGAAAACATCAAAAGTAAGGAAATCGAGATTGTGGTTCTAGGTTTTCCAACGAATAGTGAGCGGGATTACCTAGTGACGAAGAAAATGACGACGAATATCAGTATCAAGACTCCATTCTTGTTGAAGTAAATGAACATTGACAATTATATGGCAACTCCCAATTAGAAAAATATGAAGTTTTGAAATCTTACCCTTGACATGGTAAAAGAAAATTGTTTCCAGTGTGGTGGATTTTACGAAAACTTAGCGTGGATAATCCATGATCCTATATCGTGGATTACTAGGTGCAAAAAATTATATCAGGAACAAGTCAGTAAGATTTGGCTATAAAATTTGGATGATGTGTAGCTCCGATGGATATCCATAGAATTTCGATATTTAATCCGGAAAACACAAAACCAGGAAGACAATTAGAGTGTATATTCTGAAATGGGTGGGGTAAATATTTGTGACTAGTTATACATGCTCAAAAACGGTGGTGGAATCTTTTTATTCTTCCACTCAATTTGTCGGTTGTGGGAGTATTTAAGTGTTATTCTTGGCCAACCAAAACGATAAAATGAGCCATCGACAATTTAGGAGGGATATGGACTCTGATACAACGTCAAAGTAATCGAGTGCCTCTTGGAGGACGTACTTCTAAGTCCACCAGAGTTATAAGACTTGACAGAATAAATATTTTTTTTGTAATCATGTACTCAAGAAAGGTGTGTCTTATATCAGAAAAATACTATAATTCAATGAAAAAGTGTATTAAAAGATTGCACAAGGCATGTAGTCCTATTTATTACAACAATTAAAAGTTCCATTGTCGATGAAAAATGTTGAAAAATACTTATATAAAGGAAATAAAGAACAATATTAAAATGTACAAAATTGTAGTACTTGAAGCGCCAACGTTCCCAAAATGGGAACATACCAAAAACATGACTTAGAATTTAGTCAGCTAAATTTCGTTTGGGGTACATTCAAATAAGGTTAAAGGATGATTATATTTCAAATTTGAAGAAAATCGGATAACAATTCACGGAGCCGCGTTTAAAGGGTTAAAAGCGAAAAAACAGTAAATATATGAATATATTAATTATTAATGAGAAGAAGAAATAAACTTTTTACAAAAACAGTCACTTGCCACTAAATATGTGTTTATGACAGAATTGTTGCTCGTATCTGTTAAATGAGGCTTCTGTTTTCGGAATCATAGGCCAGTTTCTGAACATCAGACATGTAAGATGTAACTTTAATCTTGACGCAGGACCTCAAGCTCTCATCTATGAGGCGGGTGCGGTATTTGGACTCAACACTCCAAATACATAGGTCTTCATACTCTCATAGCTGTCGGGAAGAGCATTCCTGTCTCATAAACGAGTTTTTCGGTTGTTGGGAGGCTTTCAACTTCGCTCCATTTGTGACTTTGGGCAAACTGGACCTTCTGGCGAGTTAAGTCTTCAAGTTCGGCTGTCAAGCGTTTAAATTTGGCATCCATAATATTTGTCGACTATATCGGCATTTCCATTTCAAGGCCAGCTTGATTTACTCCTAGAAATGTGCTCAACAAGAAACAAATCAGTCTCAGGGGTGCGACAGGGAAAGAGAATGTATTTTTTTTCTTTTCGAAACTCGGAGGTTGCATTTCAACGATCACCCTCGTAAATAATCGCGGTTGATATCGGGTGGGCTTCTCTGAATTTTCTAAGGGTGGGGAAGTGAGAGAGCGTGTCTCGCTGTATATCTCTGGCTAAGACAGTCAGCTTGCGTTCGAATGACAAAACAGCTTCCAGCATTTGTAGTGCAGTGTTTCCCCGCCCCCGACCCTGGAGACTTCCATTAAGTTTGTTTAGGTGGTTTGTAATATCTACTAAAAAAAGTGTAGCTTTTCGAGCCACTCGGTATCTTCCAGTTAAGGTTAGATCAGGTTTATGATTGCAGGAATGTTTTAATGTGTTCGAAACAAGCGACAAAGCGATACAAAACGCCCTCTAGACAACCATCGCACTTTTTTGTGAATCCAAATATCCGAATATTCACTATCAACTTCATCAAGCAATGCACGAAACTTACGCCATCAACCTCCAAAAGCCGAACTTAATAGCCTAGAAACCCCTATTCTAAGAAGGAGATATTTTCACATATCGGGAATTACAAGGGAAAAAATACAAGTCCCCCGTCAGGTCTTCCTTACGAATCTAAAAAAATTCGCCGATAGGCTTGCCCCAATCTTAGAGGCATGTTACAATGAAATACGGGCCCATGGGAGAGAGTTCCTCGATTCATGGCCAGAAGGACTTTTAATTTTATTGCCAAAGAAGGGCAAGGACAAGCAGGAAATAACAATTATCGTCCAATTACATTACTAAATACATCGTATAAATCTTTATCGGAATCCTAACGAAAGGCTTGTCAAAGTCCTTCCAAATATTATCGGACCATCTCAAAAAGGATTCATGAAAGGAAGAAGAGCTGAAGACATTCCACGCTCAATCCAGGACAAGATTGATCGTTTTATGAACGACGACTTAGAGTTTGCGGCGTTGTTGTGGATTTTAATAAAGCCTTTGATTCTATATTCACAAGTACATTTTTTTCAGAATTACTTTGACGAGGCTTCTCGATCAATTTATTAATATGATCGGGACAATTTTAAGAGATAATTCGGCCAGAGTGGCGTCGGCAGTTAATAGTCCTCTTTCAAGATCACTCAGGGATGTAAACAGGGGGATCCCATTTCTCCTACCCTTTTCTTATAGCGATTGATGGTCTCCAAAGAATGATCGACGATAACATGCAAATTGGTCGGAAAGAATTGGTCCAGTTCTACGCAGATGACCTCACCTTGCTTTTCTGGGGAACATCCAAAGACCTGAAGTTGGCAATGAAAGGAACCTTCGATCTATTACAGCTATTCTCAGGTATCTCGGGCCTATCAGTAAATAAAAGCAAAACTGAAGTCCTCACATCCAAGGAGTCGGAGCTGAAAGAGATCTTCCCGTCCCTGAGCTATTCAGATAGTCCAACTCTTCTTGGGATTGATGTTTCAAAAGAAGGATCGACTAAGGCAAATATAAAACTCAAAAAACATCTTATCTTCGGTATTGAAATCTTTATCGCTTTATGAAAATCTAAGTATAAACATCGTGGACAAAATAGCGATATGGAACAACATCATTGTTCCACATATATACATTTACTTAGATATATTCCGTACTCTGATCCATTAAAAACAAAATTGAATACACTCTGCATGGTTTCCTTTGGAAAGGAAAAGAGCCTACATCTCAGAAATTCGTCGTCTCTGACCTACCTCTCATGGGGTTGGGCCTGAAACGAGTGGAGAGGGTTTGGAAGACCTTGAATTTGAGCTGGCTGAAGAGACTACATGGCAGTGGAGATGAATGGGCGCTTCTTAAGAGAGATTTTGAATCTACGACCGGTCGGCCATTTAAGGAAAGAATCAATATGGGACCAAGTGAGCTCTTTGGAGCGTTATCCTGCTCTGGAAACCACTGGAAGAATATGGCATGTTCCTGGAAGTCCATTATGAAAGTAGTTCTCCCTCTACTTGGCTCTTCCGAACCCATAAACTTCAACCCGAGGCTAAAAACAAGGGAGGAATTCTTTTCCTTGGCCGATATTCTACGGTATACCAAGTCCTGAGAGATAAGGAGGGGTTGGCGAATCCTAAAACATTTTTACAATACAGAAGGGTACAAAAGTTAGCCCAAAGGCCATATACAAACACAACTGACCCTCCAACACCTTTCTTCATCGCCATCGGTGTATTTCTCTTCAAAAAATTAATAGATCGTTAAATATAATCTCTTCATATGAATCTCCAGAGCGGCTTGTCCGGCGACGTTTCGAGCGGTTGGGACTTTCTCCAAGCACAGCCGTTCTCTACGGATCCAGAAACCTCTTCAGGAACCCTTTTTGAGCTCTGCCGATAAGTGGTTCCGCTACAGGCTGGCAACTTCCTCCCTATTTGTGAGCAAATCACAGGAGGATCCGAGGAAAAGAAGATGTGTATTCTGCAATAATGGAACAGAGACATCGAGTCATTTGTTCGCAGACTGTGTCAAAGTGCTCCACTGGTGGAGCTGACTCAGAGGCGAGTAAACAATGCGTTCGATGTAAAGCTCTCTCGAGCAGATTGGCTCATCTTCTCCACTCCCGAGCGTCCCAATCACTGGAAAATAGAGGAGCTAATATGTTGCATCCAGCGAATTATTTATGCAGCGAGAACTAGCTCTTCAAAACTCCCATGTGGGATTGAAGGTCTTTTAGACCGGAAGCTTTCCCTCCTGGAGGAGCTGAATAACGACGGAGGCAAAAGCGAACACTAAATATAAACCCAAGACATCTCTTAAAGTTGTATTTTTTTAAATAGTTAATATCTAGGAATGTTCTTGATTTACCCGAATTTTTTTATGTTTTATGATCATTCTCCTTTTTTTATATCTTATTACTAATTAAATGTGCAAAAAAAATTTTTTAAATACGTTTAGCTATGTTACATTTTTAACGTTTACCTCAGTTTTAGTGCATATTTTTATTTGTATGTATTTTAAAACTCTGGACTAATAAAAAAAATAAAATGCACGCGAAACTGGTGGAGGTTTAATGCTTTGGAGTTTCTGTTCCCATCTCAATGACAAGGTTCATCATTGTCATACACTCTGATGGGAAATGTTTGTGAACACAGTGATTTTTGAGGCAGATGCAGTGAAAAAGCAAGCTAAAGCGTTAAAGTAAAGTGGCGCATGCATGAAAAAAAGTAAACAAAAAAAAATTGGCCACTATTGGTAATTTCCTTTAACGTAGATGTCGTTGTCATGAAATTACGTCAAATCTATTTAAAACCGGTTTAAAAGGATTAAATTTGATGATTTGA
>CP045890.1:32894344-32911521 GCA_013387185.1 Caligus rogercresseyi
TTTCCCCGAAAAAATCAATCATTTATTAATAGACCAATAGACTGGCGTTTCTCACTATTCATCTAAGCAGGACACATTAGCCTATTTCTGGTGGACAGAGAGATTCCAGCACATTGGTTCCACTTTGACCTAGTTTTTTAAAGCCTATCCTCCCCTCTTTGCTTAGTATATAATGGAGTTAAATAAGAATACAAGCACACACACACATACTTATTGTTTAGATGCTGCTCTACTTAGCTTTGAGATGCTCTCACACCTGTTGTTGTTGTTGTTATCCTCTCGCACTATTATTTTTGAGGTTACATTTTCTCGCTCTCATGATATTTCAAAAAGGAAATGACGAGGGAGCCATCATCTCAAGGCATGCAAAATACTAAGGCAAGATCATATCTCGCGTCCATCCAAAATCCTTAAGTCTACGTATTAAATATTATTCTCTAACTGTGACGTCAGGGGCTATTATGATGTATAGGAATGGAAATCTGGAGCTTAGCCTTGGTGCTTACAGATTCTATGACTGTTTGTTTGGCCGTGAAAAAGAGAGGGCATAGATGGAAAGAAAAAGAAACTTTTTTCTCTCCCTCTCTCTCTCTTTCCTTCTATCCCTCGTCTTTACCCCTCTCTCTTTTTCAAGGGGTGCGATAGCCGTGCGTGTTAAGGCGTGTTCAACTCTCAATTTGGGGCGCAGGTTCGAACTCCCGAGAGGGGATTGTCATTTTTGGTCTACCTCATTTGATAAGATCCTAGGTTCGAGTGACTATTTTAATGCTATAATGTTTATTTATATCCTATCGGATGCAATTCTATCGAACCGTATAGGCAAAAAAAAAAAGGTTAAGCATCATAACGTCAGAGATAATAAAAGTTATTATCGCGAGAAATAAATCGGGATCAATGACAAAAATGTATCCGACAAAACCTTTCATATAGTATTTTTGGTTAGTCCGTATATAAAGGTTATTTTGGATAAATAATCGAATGAATGACAAAACATGCATCTACAAAACTTTATTGTGGGATTGCCAGTCTGCCTCATCCATATAACTTACTTATTTTCTATCTTATTTACAATAGAAATGACAACATTATTACAAAAGGGAAATCAGTATCGACCTAATAAATATCCGATTGAGTCTTTTGTTAGTAACTTTTTTATCGTTTTCTAATGTAAACCATGTAGATAATATAAATACATTCATTCAGAGATTATTTACTTATTGAAAAATCCCTTCAACAATGAAAGTTTTTAATGATGACTTTAGCTTCCAAACCTGCAAACCATGAAGTCAACTGCTATCTGCTATTCGTACAGCTTGTTTTTAAGGAGTATTTATATGTAGATATTAGTTAAAATGGTCAAGGAGTTCTTATATCTATGGATGGATACTTGTTGGTCTTTTTGTACACAAATACGGCGTCCGGAAGAAACGTCCGTGGAATCAATGGTCAAAATCCTTGGAGAGCAATCTTCTTTTTTTTTTTTTTTTGTACATCAGTACAACAATTTTACTCTCATTTATATCTACGACAAGACATTGCCAACAAACTTTCAAAAATCAAACTTTATAATTAAATTTTAACTAAAACATAACATTATAAACTGTAGGGGGGAAATTTTTAGGGTGGGGCTCTTAAGATATTGTGAAAAAATATTTGTATTCATAAAAAAAACCATTAAGTAAAGATACATATACACAAAGGACAATTATGTCAATAGTTTTTTTTATTGTTCTATCGACTATTTCTTTAAAATTTGGGGAATGGGGATTCTTTCTGTTCGCAATTTGTATAAAGAACTGGGTCTTTGCCATGATAAATTAACTTCTCCTGATGCAGACCGGTATAAAAGAAACAAAGCTTGTACGCCGCAATTGTAAATCCTAAAAACTCGTTAAAATATATTGAAGATAGTTTAAAACCTAGTTATCTCTGTACACTTAAAAGGAAATGTTTAGATGTCTCCAAACAGTTCTTGCAAAAAACAATATCTTCCTCCTCTGCCTTTCAGTAGCCCAGGGTAAGGGTATTTGTAACCACCCTATACTTGAACCAGAACACAGGAGTGACAGAACAGTGCCGATTAAAGTCCCTTTATGATATCACGTACCGCATACTCAAACCATAATTTTCTCTTCTTCTATATTTTGATTTAAAAAATATTTCCTCATTTTTTTGTCCATAAGGGATACGGCAGACTTTTGGTGTTTGTTAATTTGATAAAGCCAAAAAAAAAATTTCTAGGTCCACATTCCCTGCTTTTAAAATCTATTAAACTTAAAATTTTCCGTCTTTCTAGTAATTCATTTGGTGTAAAAAAATTGTCTTGAGTAAAACCTCTCCTATGTAGCTTATTTTCCGTTTTATTGAGGTGTTGGTTAAAATTGTAATCTTTTGTTCCCTGCTACGGGCTCTTGCCATTCCATGCAAGCATCTTCTTTATCGAGATTGGAGAATGACTCATTCCTAAAATAAGGAGATTTATTACTCTCTTAATTAAATACTTTTTTATTACTATTACTTCCCTTCGCATAAGCCTTTCATTCTTGTATGAAAAACTCCCTCCCTCTCCGCATATCGATCCCCCTCCAAGTGTTTCTCTAATTTCTCATAAATTCTTGCATACTTACTTGTGTAAGCTTATATGGAATTACAATGAGAGCTATTATCATCTTTTATTAGTGGGCTCTGTGTGTGTGTGTGTATTAATGTGTCTGTTACTGTGATCCAACTCAGTCATTCATACAAAATAAAACAATGGGGAATAAGTTTTTAAACAATCGAGAGGTCGGCCATTTTGATACTTTATTCATACTTTATCATTTTAAATTGTATTCCGCTATTCACCGACCTACATACATAATACTGGATACTTCAAAATTTGGACTGACTTTAAGAGTACATTGATGACGTATGATAGAAATTTATTGCCGATACAATCGTAATACAAACATAGACACTAGGTAAAGACACAACCACACAAAGGGTGTCTGTGTTACATCAACAGAATTCCTTCTTAAATAGTGAAATTGATGACGTATATAAAATTTAAAATGGCTGCCCCATGAAACAATACAGTTTTAGTAAATAAGTATTCAATTCCTTGCAGTGATGTTGTCATCATATGTCATATTTTATAAAAAAGTGTTTTTATTTGACATCGACGTCATTGGGTAGTTTATAAATATTTCTCCATTTTTCTATTACTTAACCCTTTGATATTTCAATGGATAAAAAGTATTCCTTCCAAATCAACTGGAATCACCTTATGACATGGCCATTGCCCGCTGATTTTAATCATTTTGGGTAAACCTGTTGTTAGGTAACTAACTCCTTGTGCAAAATGTCAGATGACTAAAACTCACAAGGGTAATTTTAGAGGCACTCCAAGTTCTGGAAAACGCTGAAAACCCCATGTTCATCTTATTCATAAAAAGGAGACAACTCCCTCCATTCATAATAGTTGGTTTTCTTCTTTCTGTATATCAAAATACTCAATACTTATACAGCTTATTTTTGGTACAATCAAACCCAAAATATTTTTTAGGTGCCTCGGCGCGTACTTCAAAATATCACTTCTGTCAGGCCAATATTTTTCTTCGGAAGGTAGCCGGATTTATATGATTTAAATAAATAAAAAACATTTAGAGTGGTTCTCAAAGGGATAATCGCCAAAAAGGTGGCCTCCGACTAGAGGAGTGTTGAACATTTTACTATGTTCAGCAATCCCTAAGTAATTACCTAATAAGTTCAAATTGACCTTATAAATTACTTATTTCCTTAGACGTGTAATATATATATATAATTGGAGAAGATATTTATGTCAAAAATTAACATATTTTTGTAATGACTTCAATCCTTTTTTTTGACAAACTTATTAAAATTAATTGGACTTTATTGCATGAGTTATCATAATTGTTTTTATGGGATCAACAAAAGCTCTCTTTGTGTCCAGTTCATTATTTGTTCAAGCCCTTATTAAAGGGATGGGTCGTGATTCATTCAAATGTGGATGTTTACCATAAATAAGCTTATTTTGAAGAAAGACACATGTTGCATGACTCAATTTTATTTTGAGAATTGGTGTTATTTTTGACAAACAATGAATTCAATTAGTTAGTGACTCTGTATAAATTGCTATCATAAATGCTGTGAGATGAACAAAATATTTCTTTTTGTATGCTAGTAGTCTGTTGCAAGGACTTTTTTGAGGGCCAAACTGATTCAAATGAATGGCATTACCCCTTTATCAAAGTGTACTGAGATACAAAGTATGCCCTTATTTCCAAGAGATCTGACTTTTTGATATTAAAACCCCCCAGGAAGCGGGAAAAATAACATTACAATATATTTTTGATGACGTCAAAATAATAATAACATTACTGACGTTTAACTATACTTGAAATAATCATAACTTGTATTCTATAATCCTTGTTCTTATCCGTCCGTAGACATATAAGCAGCAAGAAAAAATATATCTTTAGCAATAGTGAATTTATTTTTCATTACATTTCATAATATTACGTTTTTTAAGGTCACAATGAAGTTCTTTTGAAAATATTTTTTTACATCACATAAGTTATTCTTCAGGTTTTTCTGGTAGGTTGCGTGAACATTAATGCTTTCTTAGTTCCGTAATTTTATAATGGATCTATTTTATGACACCTATTCCTCGGAATAACTCGGATAACTTCCGACCCATAACAACCATTGCTTATCTTTAATTATGATTAAATAATTAAATAATTTTTATTATCTTCTGCGATAATAGTGAAATAATAAACTCAAAAAATAATATGGGAAGACTTAAAACATAAACTCACTGGACTGCATTTTATATAAGATTATTTCCTCACTGAAAAGTAATTTTAAATATTTATTTATATTTCTTTTTATATGTACAGCTGTCCTGTGCGTTTATATTTTATGTCTATTTTATGATTTTGTCCATGTCAACATGGAATTTCGTCAATATCATGCTGTTGACACTTGGTAGCATATAAGGGGACTACAGCGGAATAAAGATTGTGTTTTTTTGCAAGGATTTGCTTTAGACATCAAAACATTTTTTATTAGAGTGTAGATATGTGGTAGAAATTTTAGATTATATTTAGTTATTAATTGATGCATTTTTTAATATGCATTTACGAAGTAAATATTTTATTTACTTTTATACTGTACCGTACCAGGAATAAATAAATTTTATTACCTCAAAAACTCAGTATTTTATTATACAATGAGATCTACACGAGTCTCTCCTTCTAAATTGTTTATTTCTTAAATATATTATATTGTTAATAACATGCCGGTTTGATGCACTTTAATGAGTATCATATGATTTTATAAAGTTGTGCTTTGGTACAAAAATCATGCTGTTCCTATGTGTTTTCAATCACTTTTATATCTGATTAATATTACATGATCATGCTTATAAAAGAGTGTCAAAATGCAGTTTTTATATTATTACTGTATTGAGTAAGCCAAGTTATTTATAGCTTAGGTTAATATACGAAGAAACCTTAGATTATATTATATTAAGAAAGTCTATCTTTCAATAGTTTAAATACTATTTTTTGACAAATTTATTTAAAAAATTATACTTTCATTAACTATGGTATGTATGGATCATGAAATGTCATCTTGAGTCATCTTTTAAAATCCCGACCATCTTTGTTTCATGTGATATATAAAATTTGTTATTCAAAGCTATTTATCTTTAATATATTTATTTTTTATGTGACTAACTATTGTTTTTCTATATTTTTTCAGAGTCGAAGTACAAAACCATTCAGTCAAGTACAATGACCGCTTCATATTCCCCTGTAAAATGTTGGCCAGCTCCTCATCCGTCATTCTCGAAACATGCAAATGTCGCATTTCCATACGAATGGTAAGGCTCTCTTAAATGTATTTTTTCTTTACCGAACTTGAAAGGGAGACACGTCAGCAAATATTTTGTGAGTTCATCGAAAATACTGTATTTTCTGCTCTTTATCAGTCGCCCTTCAATGAATGACACATTTTAAACTTTTAAGGCTATATAGTAGGGAAAATGGAGTAAGCTTACTGTAATGCAAGATCTGCATTTTTCTGCATTATCAGTCGCTCCTTCAATGAATGACACATTTTTAAACTTTTAAGGCTATATAGTAGGGAAAATAGAGTAAGCTTACTGTAATTGCAAGGTCTGTTGTGACTCAATATTGATCCATATATCAGGTGCATGATCAGCTTTAAAAAAAAAATATGAAGGCTTCTAGTTGCACCTTATAGTGCGGAAAATACGATAATTATTTACAAAATAAAATTATATGAATTTACGATGACGCCTCTGGATATGAAGCTGCTTTAAAGCTTTAGATTGTTGTCTCTTCCAGTTTTTTAATTTTTATAATACCTTATTCAATAGGCGAATTATTTAGTGGCTATGGATTAGAGGTCGAGCGATAGTTGATTTCAAGGGTCAATATATTATCGATAGTGTATTTTTACATAAGAAAGTCGATAGTGGATTAATCGATCGATAGTTTTTTATAAAAGTAGGCTAGAAATTATAAAAAGATAACCTTACTTCTCATATAAAACAATTTATTGCAATTTCTTGTGACAAAAAATGAATGTAGAGTTCATCACGATGTCTGTGTTTGAAGGAACAACTTTGACAAAGGTGGCATCGTTTGAGCGTATGTTTGCCGTCACCCTAAATTGGTTAAAATGAATCATTTTATATAAACCTACTTGACCTCTCCTGTTTTTTAGGAGGAAAAAGGAGGTAAGCACTTTCGTAAGATCGGTTTCGCGGACGTCAATATGGCTGAGTACGCTGGAGCCGGGGCTTCCACGCAGAAATACATTCTCCAAGCATACGATTCCAGTCACCGCCTGGACAATTCCATGCTTCAAATCACCCTCAACATCACCCTCAAGGAGGGAGACACGATTTTCCAAAGGCCCCTTAACAGGAGTACGCCCTACAACATTCCCCCGGGGGAAGAGGAAGAACCCCAACCAAGTAGCAGCAGCAGTCCGCCATCATCGAAAAGCAGCTTGACGGTGCCCACTTCATCCTCAGGTGAGAAAAAATATAGTAGAAGTAAGTAAGGATGTCCAAGAGAGCTGTCTTTTCGCTTTAATGACGTCAATCTGGCAAGCGGGAAGCTAGCTTACTAACATTATTTTTGCTTACGTCATCAAAAACCTTTTTTTGGATGAAGTTAAGTGGACTTAAATAATCCTTTTGGTTGCAAATGAATTTTAAAGATTTTGTATTTAAGGATTTTTTTGTTAATTAACAATAAAAATCTTATACATTCAATTGACAACTTTCAGTCTTATCGTTTTCAAAAAGACCGCAAATGAACGATGGATCAATGAAAGATTGCAATCCCCAAAAGTCCATGTTAGGACTTCGTATGAAATTGACATTTTTTTTTTGGGGGGGGGGGGGGGGGAGTTTACGAGAATAATCTTTTTATTATTTCATTCATAATGGAACAAAGAAATATATCAATGTAATGATAATAAAAATGTATAACTATTTATATCGACACATAAAATGACAAATCAACAAACGCATCTTTCTTTATGTTTGGATTTTTAATGAATTCCCTCTATGCTTCCAGATCTAGTCAAACTAACCAATTCGCCCTCCTTGTCGACGGTTCCTTCCTCCGTGACGTCTGGGACCATTATGTCGACCTCCGTGGGATGCATTGGCATAGAGCTTCCCCTGGAGGACAATAATCACACACGGAATTCATCCACCACTTCTCATACCTCTGCCGGATACATATCCTCCTCCTGTAATGCTGTACAGTCCTCACAGTCCGTGACTAATCCGTCACAGACTCAACAGACGACTCAACAGGGACACAGTCGACAATCCAGCTCAGGCGACTCCTGTCACGGAAGGTGAATCCCTTGCAACAATATTATTCCAGGGCAGGGATGGGCAAACTTTTTGACTTGCGGGCCGGTTATAAAATTTAAAAAAGGGGTCACAACAGTACATCGACTGTCCATTTTCTTTTTCTTTGGTCCTCTCATTTTTTACAGAAGGGCTCAAATGGCAATGAGAAAATTAAAGATAGAAATGGGGAGTAAAGCGCGGCCTAAATGTCAGCGCGCCATCTATTGGTGAAACGCAGAATTGTATGGACAAGACGTAATGAATGATTTAAGAAGCATTATTATTTTATTTACTGGACAAGCTCGGCAGATTGGACTCAATTATCTAACGGGCCGTATACGGCCCGCGGGCCTTTGTTTGCCCATGTCTGTTATAGGGCCTCGGATCCAATTGGGAGGAAACAGTTACCATAAATATTATTCCTTGATACTAGAAAACACACCTTCCCTGAAGGAAAGAAGACATTTATATTATAACTTTTTAAGAATGGTGGAAGACGACACTTAAATGAAATTTCTTCTGGAGTTTGATTACCAAAGTAATGAAAAGTTGCCTCAACTAAGTCAATTCTATTTCAAGGTGGATTTTTTTTGTTGCCTATATGGTTCGATAGTAGTGCAGAATCCGACAGGATATAAATAAGCATTATAGCATTAAAATTAGACTATCGAACCTAGGATCTTATCAATGAGGTAGACCAAAAATGACCAACCTCTCTCGGGATTCGAACTTGTGTCCCCAACATTGAGAGTTGAACACGCCTTATCACACACGGCTATCGCACCCCTTTTATTTGTTGCTATTGGTCTAAAACGTTCGTTAATTAAGCCAAAAAGTAAAAATGACTCTGTAGGACCTGACATCAAAAATTCAACTAAGAAATACCTTTTTGGTATTTGAGGATTTTTTTGTATCTAACAATAAAAAAGTCTTTAAAACTCTATTTTCGTTCTAACAAATAAGATGACCCTTAAAGTTGTGAAGATATTAAGGGATAATATAGAGTTCTCATCTGAACCTAACAATATATAATTATTATTTTTGTAAGGAATAGTTGATTACATCGATCTACATTAAGGGCTTGAGTTGTAGTTTTTTAATAGTCGAAATTGTAAAAAAAATAAGAATTTACACCAAAATATGCAATTACAATTACATTTTATTCTGCATGGACAATAAACTTTATTTAGAAATGTCAATATAATATTTTTCCATTTTGACCACTTTCATGACTTCTTTCGCATTTTTCTCTGCAACTTTGGCACGAATAGAATTAACCTATACACTTGCTCCAGAGCTTATAAAAATAGTACAAAAATGTTCCTCATTGTATAAAAATATAACTAAAACAATGAATGGATAAATGAATTAATCAATAAGTAACTTTTGACAAATTTGTTTTGAAAAAAGATATAAAAATAACTTGCGATTTGTACCTTAATATTTATAGCCAATTTTGGCTATAAATCTCAAACATATTTTTTTGTTATCGTTGATTGTCCATCTTGCAAAAAAGGTAATGTTAAGGACACAGATTCGACTCTTGAGATGAGGAATGCTTTGTTTATCAACTTCATTGATAAGGATACCTCTCTGTTCCTCGAACGTGATTGGTAGAAATAAAATATGGGCGTGAATAATAATAAAAGCAGCTGGACTCACGGTTATTAAAGCGTGGACATCAACTTAGAGCCTCAATTAAGGTTCTTTACGGTATCCTCTGAATGAACCCCTCCATATTCACCTATTATTGTGAATTGAGTTTAAAAATACGCCTCACACTCAGTCAAATAGCAAATATCAGACTTATTGACGTTCGCGAAAAATTGTCGTTCGCCAAAAGTTATCGTTCGTCGTTAATTTTAAATTGAATTGTTCGTCGTTCATCGTTCGTTTGTCGTTCGCCATTCTGAAAAAAATTGACGACTTTTTTTTAGAAAGAAATTTCTAAAAAAAGTGAAAGTTTTTTTAGAAAGGAAATTGGTCCCATGAAAATTAAAAATCTTTGTCTTTTTTTGCGCCAAAAACGAACGACGAACGATAAGGAATTTTCCGTGTCGTTCGTCAAAAACTTTGTCGTTCATCGTTCACGAACGACAACAAATGAGCGATAAATAAACAAGTCTGGCAAATAATATTTATTTCGTTTCATCTTATTTGTCGCTAAATGGATCATAATGCTGACCAGAAGACGTAGGAAAAGAAAGAAAACCTTGGTAGCAACTGAAATAAAATCATGTTTATTGGCGAGTTTGCACGAACTATTATAATGGCATCCTTCATAATGAAAAATGTTCTGGTTAGATTGATTAATTATAATGTTTTAATGCTAATTTATTTCCAAGGAGTGTTTTTTTTCGTTTGTTACCACATTTATACCTTTTTAAAAACATTCACTTGTTACCACTTCCCAAAAATGGAGCCGAGTCCCTCCTAATCCTTCCTTTCTGTACATTATTTTCTACTCTATATCTTTCGATTCTGTCTCTTCTTCCTCTCAATTTCCCTTCTTCTTCCTGTTTAGTATCATGAAAAGTAATGTCCCTCGGGTGCAGTCCTTCATCGAGCTCTTCCTTGCCAAGAGGGGCACATTTATGGCTCTATCTCAAAGACGCATTCCTTTCCCGGGGCGGGTCCTTCTTCCTCTCTCTCTGTCACATCCAGACTCATGTCCTCCAAGCACTGTATCCGCCATTCCCTCCCTCCTCCTCGATCAATCCAATTCCTCCTTCCTCCTCAAGGGAACCCCTAACTTCAAACTTCCCCGAGTCCCTCAGCTACCCCCTTAAGTGCAGGGGCAGTGATCCCTTAAGGTGCTGGAATCTGTCTGATCCTATTGTGTGTCTGTGTGTGATAAAACTAACATCATTCTTGGGCTCTGACTTTCCTTTTTGCATATATATATATATACTCTAACCTCCCGCCAAATCTGAAGCCTACAGGGAGCCAATTTTGGGTCCGTGAGTCACCCACTTTATGAGTGCAGGAGTGGTAGACTATAGCGTGATGCAACTAACACCACAATCTGGCGCTATATATAGTCTCCACCCTTATATAATTGCTAACATCGAGCTTTACGCAAAATTTTAGTGCTATATTAAGTTATATTACTTATTCTTGCCGCCAACTTGATACTAACAAGTTATTGTTATATAAGTCAGTAGTTCTCATCAGTTTTATTTTAGGGGTGCGAGGCTCGCCGGTTTAGTAGCTGGATTACCATCCATAACTTCATTAATCCTAGTTCTTATTTTATGCGTTTTGTCATCCATGTATTATTATGTGTGAGAGAGATGACGTTTTTTATATCGTGGTAGCAGCAATATCCGTGTGCTTTTATTTTTCTGGCTCACTTCCTTATCTTTTTAGTGCCTTTAAATTTTGTCCGTGGGGTGAATTAACACTTGGTTTCTTCTTTTTCTTTCTTAACATGTTTTATTTATTTGTTTTTAGTACAAGGCCAGTATTTAAGGGTATGATCAATGATAGACGTATATAAATTAAAGTCATGTCTTTATATTCAAATAGGAAAATGCCGCTATTATTTTAAATAGTATTTATTCTACTTGGCGTTCCTTTCGAGGCTAAAAAACCACAACAACGGGACGGTCTGATAATGAAAAAAGAACGTAGTAAGCCAATATATTGGAGCAATCACGAACACGGAAAGGCGTTATTATTCATTTTTTTCTCGTAGAAACAGAGAGCCATTTGTTAGAATATTGTTTATTTTTTTGTGTTTACCTATGACATCATGATTGACATGCTTTTTATTATAAGAACTCTTCATTTACTCCGACCTGATACAAAGACCTTGGTTTTTGAACCATATATTTTTTACCTCTTCCTTATTATTAATTCCTCTTTTTTCTTCTACAGGAATTTAAGCCAGGGTAGCTCTGACACGGGTTTCTACGGGTCTATGGAGAAAGAAAAGAGTCGAAGGAAGAAGCTGGACGAGGGAAGAGTGGATCCAGAGTTAGTGATCAAGGAACTCATGGAAGGAGTGGATCTTGATAAAGTGGGCCAAGATGAGGCCGAGAGTAAGTTAATTGTCATAAAGTTGAATCGTAGAGATAAAAGATATAGAGAAAGGTATACTCCCTTCATCTGTATTTTGTGTCCAATATAAACAAAGTATTTGTACTTCGTCATCGTAAGTTGATCATAGAGATATAAATATATAGAGAGCTTACTCCCTTCAATAGCAGAGAAACATCGTTCAGCTGTCGTCATTGCCCAATATAAACAAAGTAATTTGATCTACGTCATCGTAAGCTGATCATGGAAATAGAATCTATCTCTATGATCAACTTACGATGACGTAGTACAAACTACTTTGTTTAATGGACACAAAATACAGATGAAGGGAGTGTTTTTAACACGTTCCCTTACATATACCACCAAGATTTGTCATTATTAAATATTTGCTAGGGTTTGTTGAGCTTGATTTTAAAACGTGATTCCATTTATCTCTTAGAGTAGATTGTAGCTTCTTATACAATCCGGTCATCGTTAAAAAAGTATAATATGGGACAAAATTTAACTTTTAATTTGTCTTTTAGTTCTTCCGATTCTCATAGCTGTATATATATTCCTTAATATATTTCTTAATCAGACTAGCCTTCAACCGATCACATGATTTGTTTGTTTAGCTTCCAAGAACACCGGAACTAAATTATATATCAGGCGAGAAAAATCAAATAATAAAAATAATTAATATTTAACAAGAATAATAATTTTTTAACCTCATAAATGTATTTTTTTGCCCATAGCTTGCGAGGGAAAGAATATAAAAGAAAAAGTGGCCTTTAGGGGGAAAATTATAAAATTTAAAACTTTGTATGTTAAATGTTACGGACATAAGCATCCACCAATCTAAAGTTCCCATGCTATACAAACAGTATTTCTGCCAAGATATTTCACAATTATATTTTATCGAAGATGTATTCATTGACGTGCTCCGTCTATTATCAAATAAACAAATAAGACTATATTAAAATATATAAATATTAGCTATATAATAAGAAGTTTAAAATGCAGCCATATTTTTTTACACAAACGATGACTTCATCAAAAAGCCACTATCATTGCTTCCAATACCTGCTCATCAAAAGTACTTTAGAATCATCGTATAAAACAAGATGCTGATCATTTTATATCAACATAAATTTGCTTTGTCACTCAAAAAGGTGTCGTAATCAAATACAATTATAATATATAGATTTCAGGGGAACAATTTTAACTGGGGCAAATCTGAAATGGTAGAATGTAGATCATGACCTTAACCCGAAAAAAGGCAGCAAAAACTTTTTGAACCTCGATATTTATAGATGTAATGGAATGTCTACTACTTAAAAATATATTTGAGGGTTTGAAAGTGATTTAATATGCAAAAACACAACTTCAAAATGGCATATTTATTATATATAAATCTTCACTGATTCGCATCCAAAGTATTTCTTTAGTCATTTGATCTTTCATATTTAATTCTATAAAAACAATTCTTACATTTTATTATCCTTTATTTCAGCCTCGGGTCTTCAGCTTTTCGTGGGAAAGGACGGTACCTTCACATTCGACAAAAGTTCTTCCCGGAAGAAAGATTACGAGCCCGTTGTCATGTTCTGAGGGCCGTATGGCACTCGCCATGTTTGTGATACAATTATATCGAAGTACTGTGTGTAAACCAGCTTCATCCCTGACCCCCTCTGTATTTGTTTTCTCTCTCTCGTTATTCGTATGTATGACTTATTTGCTCGATTACATACAGTCGTCTTTGACAATTAGGTTGCGCGCCAAGCAGAATGCGGAGCAACCTAGCCGACGATCATCTGTGATCTTTAAGAAAAGAAAAGTTATTTTTATCCTTTCTACTCAAAAATAAATTATTATCATTAAATTATTATTATTATACTATTATTAGTATTATTCATTCATGAATAATAATAAACTGTATTACAACACACTTATACAAGAAAAGAGAAGAAAAAAAGTACACAGAAGACATGTTGTTTCTTAATATTCAATATATATACACATTATCATTAAAGTATGGTCTTCAAAGGCTTTTTCTTATATCCCTTAATGTCATCCCCCCCCCCCCATCTTTCAAAAAACGTCATCCGTCTGTATTCTATATATTAAAACTGTTTGTTATATATATAAAATCTTAAAAGACATCATAACAAGTAGATTTAAATATATTTATATATATTATATTCTTTCAATCCTTCATAAATTGTTATAAAAAATCGCTCTCATTCTTCATATAAAAGGCTATGAAACAAACAAACAAAAAGAAAGTATAAAACATTTAAAGAAGAGTATAAGGTGTTTGAGAGAACGATTCCCGCCCTTATTTAAAAACATGTGTATCGATATATAAGTATATAAAGAGAGGGATATATAGAAAGAAAATGGAGGGTAATTGAAAGTAAAGAGTAGTTTCTCGCTTCTACTATTCAAAAAAAATGCTAATCGATATAAACAATGACCCTTCGTGATTCTCGTAGGACGGACTCTGTAAACTCTCCGAGGACTCCCTCGTAGAATCTCCCGCATGTTGAGACCGTCCAGGTAGTCGACTTTTCTACGTATATGATACATGCTCCAGAGTACCGTGTCGCGTCCTGCTAGGGGAAATGACTCCACGCCTTCTTCCACGAGTTCACGTATGAGAGAATTTTGTCGGTCGTTATAATTGAGGAAGCCCGACATAAACATGTCGCTCAGGATTCGATTAACGAGCCCAGGGTCAATTTCCGGAGGGTTTGGAACGGGGAAGAGCCCTAGAATGACCTCCAGGGAGCATTCTAGTATGGGTTGAATGAATTCCTCGTTGCCTGAAGAGCATAGCACCGCTCCTCTAGATCCCCCATCCACCTCTCTAGTTCGTTGCGGTAGTTGACGATGATTCGGAGGTGGGAGCGGAGTGACTCGGTGTTCATAGGGGATACGACGCACTGAGGGCCCCGGAGTTCGTTGATCATGAGGCGGAAGGCGTTGATGAGGGAGTTTGATCGGACGACTTGGATGCGGCCGCTCTCAAGGCCCGTGTTGGCTGCGGACTTGATGAGCTTGCTGCGGGACCTGAACTCTTCGTAGCGGTAGTCATGAACTCCTCGTCCAGCTTTTGGAGCTGGTGGTTGGAAATGAGGTAGTCTTGAAGGCGGACTATTGGATAGATTTATGAGGCTTAGCTTAAGTGTAGGTAATGTAGACATGTTCAATTAACGTTTTTGGCTGTTGTTGCAGGATTTCCTCATCTTTCATGGAATGCAGTTAAAAAATAAGCTTCATACCAAATTTAATGGAATCCCAATTTATATGTTAATTGTACTGTATTCTAAAGAACTGACAGCTAGTTATAAATCAACACTACTTTTAACTGATCAGGAAAAAATATCAACAAGCCTGACATAAATATTCAGTGTGTAAGCTTCAAGGTGATGGAAGGAAATCAAATCATTAAAGATATTCTTACTAATTTCCGTCAATTAAAACTGATGGATTTATATAGTAATTATTATTATTTGATTTATTATGATAACAACTATCAGCTAACATTTGGTGTATTACGGATAGAAAATTTGAGTTTGGGATTAAAGAAGAAAAATAACTGAATTAGCTCTGTAAGACATAGGATAAGATATGTTAAATTTGTGGAAGTAATAGTCCTTCAATATCACCGTTTTTATAACCCCTTGTGATTGTGTTTTTATATTGCATATTATTTCTGTTTAGTTGAGTTTGGGTCTTTTTAGGTAGATTAATTTTAAACTATAATGTTTATTTCTGTATTTTTACGCAATTCTTCCTACTTTTTTACAATTGTATTTTATGTATTCCATGTAATACAATTTTAAATAAAGACTATTAAAATTAGCTCTGCAAGACATAGGATAAGATATGTTAAATTCAGTTCAAAATCGCAACACTTCTATACCAAAGGGTTAAAATAACACTCATTTAATTTCAAACAACATAAATAAGTCATTGGGCATTTTATTTTATTTGCCACGTCGGCTTTGAATTACAAATGCATATTTAAGGGGGGCATCATCCACAGGCTTTTCTATCCATTTATTATAAATGACAAAAGTGTTTTGTTTTTCAATAAATGTAAATAATATGTTAATACATGCTGTTTAAAATATAATTCATTGCCGTTAAAAAAAAAGGTTTTTTCAAGTTCTGTCAGACTTATGTACTCCTCTTAAACGGTATGCAGTGCGTGTCTTGTATCTTTTACCGGTACGACTTTCCGGTTCATTTTTACACCTGCGTATAGAGTAAATTGAATAATAGTTTTGTAAAGGGAGGGCTTTAGCTCAGTGCAAGCGTACTCTCATGTAGAGGGCTCAGTTGTGACTCCCGAGATGGGAAAGGTCAATTTCGATCGACATCATTGAAAAATTCTAGGTTCGATAAACTAATTTTAATGTATACAATTCTAGCTAACCAAATAATAATAATAATACATATTTCGTTAACATTCCTACTTGTTCTTCCTTTTGTGATAACTCCCCTCCAAGCAAACCCCCAAAACTAAACGTATTTCACATTATTACCTCTTCCCGTCTGGACTCCAACCACTGCCGATGAGCGAATGAACGTCTCGGTTTGCGCGTCCGCCTTTGTAATCTCAATAGTTTCCGTTCCGTTTTCGTTCGTGGTGGACGGGGGTCCCAATGCATTTATCCTGGGACATCTCTGAGGTGAACTGAGTGGAGCGGCTCAGTGATCCTCGAGACTTCTTAAGCGTCGTGGTGGTCCATTTGTTTTTTCTTCTTGATTTCCATGGTTCCGTGCCCCTGGAGGAGCTACGGACGATTGACTCAGTAAGGCATTCACCAGATTGCTTCTATCATGAGGGATTGTAGATTGATGGTTAAAAACGGTCCGTCATCATTTGGATGGTGCTAAGAAAAACAAAACATAATAGCATCCATTTAATATATGCATTTATGTCATATTTTACTAATGACGTTGCTATATATTTGACATTGTTTTAATTAATTTATGTGTTTTTGATATGGTCGCCCTCTGATCCTACTAGTAAGGACTACTATATAGATTAATATTTGTAAGGATTTTCCACTTTTATCTACAAAGTGATGCTTGCAAGAAAATAGGAGGAATGAAAAAGGTATCCCTTTACCTTGCCTGAAGTGTAAGAAATTATGAACTCAGGGCTGATAATTTCATCCTTGAGAAATACTAAGCGTAGGAACTCCTCAATGTCAATTAAGGCTGATCTTAATTATTA
>CP045890.1:32911621-32934036 GCA_013387185.1 Caligus rogercresseyi
GAAATGGACTTAATGCCTGGTGAGTATCAATTAGGATATTAAAGTAAAGGTAAAAGTTCTCTTTTATATTTTTTTCTGTCATTATTTGTGTAGTTGGTATAAACGAATACATGAATTCAAAGTATTAACATGTCAGAATTCAAAACACATCCTTCTTTGCTTTGTTTACATCAATACCATCTACAATAGATATTTGATGCCTTATTATTTTCCCTTTTAAAAAGAGGTTTCTTACACAATGGACATATATTTGCAAATTGAAGGAGTAAAATGTAAGATATACATAGCATTACTAGAATTTGTCAGCAACATTACCATAACAACAATTTGAAAAATTATTATTGGGTTTCTAAAGAATTTCATATGTGTGAGCAACAATATATTTCTATACGTAATAGTGATGGGTAATATGCCAGACAAATCAGCGTCATGAAAGGTCCGTATTTTGGTTATGATGACTGAACTTTTTTGATCATGGCTTCGCAATTGAGCATTTATAGAAAACGTGAAAATCTCTTCTTCATCCATTTTTTATTCAAAACGATCCTCAAGGATAATGTGTACTATTTGGCACTTCCATAATAAAGTTTCCATATTCTTAGGTTGCCTTTTGTACAAATAACGTTTTTTTTGTTCGTTTTGGTTAATCGATTTCGTATGAAATATAGCATGATTAAAGTGGCTGTGTTTTTTTAGAGAGTATGCTAAAATTTACTCAAATATAATTCGTACTCTTGGATTCTACCTTAAAAGAAACAGAGGCCGTTATTTATAGAACAATATATAGTAATAAAAATATTAATTTTATATATATAAAAATATGAAAACCTATTGTACCTAAAAATATTATTATATAACCAAACTTGTTTTACTACAACACATCAATCTAAACTTATTGAAAGGACAAAGTGGCATTCTTCTTTCTATACTCAAAATATATAAATAGTGATCGAATCATTTAATGGAGCAGGTCCAAAAATAAATAAGCCTAAGTAATAATATTTGATAATAATGTTGGACCCAGACCAATATCATCACTTAATGAGTTAACATCTTTATAAGAAACTTTTTTTATAGGAGCACAATTTCTAGTATTTTTGAAACACTTCTTTATTTTATCTGACGCTAATGTCAACAACATGTAGGCACTGACATTAGATATATCTGACATTTAAAGCATAACACAACTTGGACCCATAGAGATATAAATATATAGAGAGCGTATTCCCTTCACTAGCAGAGAAACATCGTTCAGTTCATTCTGTGCTTGACTGTGTGTACAAATTACTAAACAAAGTAATTTGTACTACCTCATCGTAAGTTGATCATAGAGATATAAAGATTGTTTTATATTGGTCATATGACGTATTCCTCTGAAGAATCCAATAAGCCCTCTATGTCTTTATATCTCTATGCTTGGACCATACGCTGTAGGCATTGCAAGGTGATGTAATGACGTCATCAGTAGATTTACAAACATGAATGCCTACAGCAAGATTAATTACATAGCCTCACCGCATGCGTCTGGATGTGCAGGACCCTTGCATTAAGATTTTCTTTCTACGTGGACCTCATTGTATGTTAGTTTCTAGTGATGGGTTACGAGTAAAACTCGTTTTTGAATACTCGAGTTTTTATTTAGTAAGTAAAAAAGTCTTCAAATACTCGACTCGTGCATGAAATCGACGAGTTTTTGCTCGTTACTCGGAGGAAAACTCGTTACCCACGTGTAAATTTCTAATTCAACGAAAAACTCGTCCCTTCAAATATGATATCTGGACCAATCAAGAGCTTCAAAAGACATTGATTCTTAATAATAATTAGTAATGAGACTTTATGTACTGAATATGTTTTAATTTATTGTTTTAAATAGATTTTACTGTTCCTTAACTATCATCCTAGTTTCATAAATATAAACAATTCATCATCTAAAAGTCAGGAAACGACCAGGATACGTTTTTTCGCCGGGACCCGGGCCGGGACTTAAATTTTTTCAAGCCGGGCCGGACGTTATATATTCGTTCCTTTACATTCTGAAAGTGACGACGTTTTTTTTAAATAATTTTTCCTATTACTTAAAAAAAAAGACAGTAATAATTTTAAATATATTTGAAATATTAAGAATTCTTTTCTAAAAATCGTCCTCAATTTCAGAATGACGAGAGGACGAATATATTAAGTCCTGGCCCGCTGATTCTTAGACATACGAACGTTCAAAATATGGGCCGGGTACCCGGTCGTTTCCTGATATATTTATATTAATTATATATATAATATTTGAGCTGTGAAAAAAAAAAATTCTCCCTTTTTTATATGCATATATAATAATAATGTTTTGGAAATGTCTTTTTCTTTTCAAGCAACTGCAAATGGAACAATCCAGTGAAGAAGAATCTTCAGTCTCATAAAAAATACTTGGAAACGTTACTAATTATCTCAAAAAGCCTCAATCTAGTGTTTGAGGGGATTTTTTCGATCCACTAGTCTTAATCAAGACAATTTTTTCAAAATATACAATGATAATGGAACAAGCATTTCAACGAACCAGAAGTTTGTTTAGAAGAACTGAATATTAATTTAGACTTTTATATCAAGTAATTTATGAAAAAATATCACTTCTAGCTCAAAAAACTGTAAATCCTAAAAAAATTCCAATTATATTAAAACTGAGCGCGAGGGATAAATTTTAAAATTTTACAAAATAAAGGACTTAAACCCCATTTTTTTAAATGAGCAAGAAATCCCGAACTGCATAGAACTTCTATATCGTATGTATGATTATTTCATATCAATCAGGATGTCAAAGGATGTTCTAAAAATACAAGTATTCCTGGTATTATCATCAGTTTTTCTACCTTTTCATATATATTAAATAGAGCTGACGAGTTTTTTGCGAGTTTAAATTTTACCCGAGTTACGAGTAAAAACTCGTAAAACTCGAGTAATTTTTCTTACTACTCGCCCAAGCTCGAGTAGTAAATTTAAGCTCGTGACCCATCACTATTAGTTTCATACCTCTGGTGTATACTAATATCTATATCCTTTTTTATTCCCATAGGACCGCCTGGAAGTCCAAATGTAGGGGACGTCGCAAGCAATCAACCGCAAAGCTCTGGAAATGTTCAGAGGAAAAAGAAACAAACTTTTTTGATTAATTAAAAGCTAATAAAACACCCCCTTTCTCCTTCTCCTCTTTCCTCGTGTAAATTAATATCAAAACCTTTTATTCTATTATCCAGAAAAGCCACCACATAACAAAGAAAGGTTGAAGAATGAATTCAAAATAATAAGAATAAAAAAGCTCTAAATCCAATGCTAGATCATTTGTTTAAAACAAGTTTTATTCATTTTAAGAGCGTAAATAAATAGACATTTTACCTCTAGGCTAAAGTGGTTAAAGTTATTGGCTGTATTCGGCCTTTTTAACAGCCTTAATTTGCTTAAGGCAATTTTATGAAGGTACCGACTTTAAATCTTTTACCGATACGTTTCACATTTATCCCCTTCCTAAAAACTCTAAGAAATAGTGTCAAAAAATGTCCTTTTCCTTATTCCTCTGCAATCAGATCACATTAGAATTAAAATGCTGATAATTTGGTATAAAAAGGAGTTAAGTGACAAGATGTGATATTAATACAACGTTGAGCTAAGCCAAATATCTTTGTCAGAGAATGTAAAGGCGGAACCATTTATAAGAATCCAAACACTAAATTTAAAAAGCAAACTATATAAATATATATATATATATCGCCGAGCTGGTGTGTACAAACCTAAAACGAAGTTCTTTAACTTCAAAAGTACCTACTTAAGGTGCCAGGCAATTATCTGTACTCGTAGGAGTACCAAACTTTATCAACTACTCATAATTGTTCAACGCCCTCAGTCACTTGTTGTGTTAGATTTTAAATTCTGTATGATTTACAAAGAATTGTAAAACTTATTTACTCCATGGAGTGCTACTTTTGACTCAGAAGTAGGCGCATATGTCTCTTAAAGATTAAGGCACAGACAAAGTAATAATAAGATAATATGTTCAACCAATTATTTTATCTCTTGTATTGGAGCAAAGAAACTTGCTCCTTTTTGTTGATCTCCTACAATAATAAGAGTTCTTACAAGTAATAAAAACAATAAATTATATTGCCAATCCCCTCCGAATGTGCTAAGGACTCTTGAGTTTTCTTTCTGTATCCGAGTCATCCTTTCCAAGTGGAGTCTCAGAAAGATACAGGGGAAGAAACGATTCCTTTTTCTTTTATTTGAAGATCAAGCCTCAGTTAATTAGGACCCTCTTCCTGAACCATTATTATTACAAGCAGAAGACTCAATCGCTTGGAAAGTATTGTTTGTTTACGTTGATATTTGAGGATATTTCAGGGTTCATGGGCTTCCTTGCCCTTTCTTAAAGATACAAAAAAGGAAGATGTCATGGACAAAACAACTTAATTGTGTTTACCGTTTAATCTATACAATTGCTAGATGGTTTATAGGATCTGTCTTGGGGTATCATTTGAACGAGTTCCGTTTACCCTTCACAAAATATTTTCCGTTCGCTCACGCCTTCAGCGGCATTCACTTTGGTGTTACAAGGGTTTACTGTATTGGGAACACCAAGGCTAAGGTGTGCACAACCCTTAAGCCGCGTGTCTTTTCTCCCTAAAAATGTCAGCGGTAGATTCAAACCCCATGGGACCCCAGACAGAGTCCCCATGAATAGGTCCACAAAGTAAAAAATAAACAGCGCGGAAAATGCATCACTACAAAAAAGCTTGGCGACAAAATTACCTACGAAAAAAAAAGAACGACAAAAATACTTCACTACAAAAAAACTTGGCGACAAATTTACCCGCGACAAAAAGAAGAATACAAAATTGACTGACTATAAAGAGCAAGCGATGTATTTACCAGCGACAAAAAAACGGCTATAAAAAGCTCCGTGACAAATTTACTCGCGATGAAATTACTGGACACCTGTTACAAGACATGCTGCTAAGGAGGATATACAACAGTTGAAGGTGTCTTGTATCGTTAGGCATTCATCGGAAACGTAATGTGTCATGAACGTTTGTTCCGTGGAAGTGTGTTCAATTTTAAATCCAATTGTCAAGCATAATCCATTAATAGGAATGTTGAAAGTGTATATATCTTTCTTCGTTATTTGATAAATACGCGTTTTTGTTAATGGAGCCTTTGTTTCTTGGAACGGCGCTTTGCGTTCCATTCATAGTTCTTATTTATTTATTTTCCTTGGTAGCACCCCCCATGAATACATGGACTTCACATTTGAATTCCTTGGTTTTTTCCTTTCTACATTTTCTAATACGAAAGTGATTAAGGATACTTTTATGAAAGTTCTTTCTCAATAATGAACATCCCTTTTTTCGGTTGGCAGCTCGACTTTCCTTCTTGCCTTCAAAGTCAGAATCTATTTATCGTTATCAAAAACCAAGGTGAACATTAATGTTCCCCCATGGAGTGAAGAGTTGTCTTTTTTATACCATTGTAGTATTGCTCAACGTATTCGTAGATGTCATTAGTCAAGGTCTTCAAGAAAGAACGTTCAGTATTCTTTCAGTTGAAAGTATCTTCCTATTCTTAACATTCTCACATGAAGAAGACAGAAATAAAATGATGTATTGCGTCATAATACCAACTGTTTTTTCGATCTCCTTTTCTTTCAATGGCTTTCTAAAAAGTCTCATTGTGATATCCTTAAAAATGATATAATACCTGAAGCTTTGTTAATTTACAAATGTGTCCTTGCAAGGAAAGAGATAGGCTTTTGCTTCAAAATGAGGATAGGTATCCTCACAAAATCCAAAATTTATATTCCTTTGTTATTTCAAAAAGTTAATTTTTGTTATCTTTTATATATACAAAACCACAATTTTTACTCTCTTTATAACTTCCATGTTGCTAAATAGTGTATATTTGATATTGCATAACCGCATGGACTGTAGAATATTATTCAACCCTCCTCTTGAAGTTAAACTTCTACCCTCAACCATCTAAATGGCGTAGTTTCATTCTGATTTTTAAAATAACCTTCCTAAATTGTCCCCCATCTTCGAGAAAGTTGAAAAAGTATTACTCAAAACATTTCTATGTAAACACGATGAGAAAAATACTCAAATCACAAATGACCCATGACATAAATATAACAAAATTAAGCTCACAAATGTATTTACGTCTTTAAAAAAGTGTTTCTTTGTTTGATTAGTTTCATGGATACGCAATACTGAACTTGAAATAGACGATTGCATAAAAAACTGCAAAAAATGTAATGTTTATTATCTATAGTTGGATTTCGTTGGGTTATAGAGGTGATTTATATGAAGAATTGAACAATTCTTCTCTCGCATATAGTTTGCTTAAAGAACACTCAGATTCCAAACTACAAGCGGATATTAGAATTAGAGAATTAAGAGGAATACAGCCAGAGTTCTAATAAATATCATCAGAAGAAAAAAATATTTTTTGGTCGAAAAAGTGTTTTTTGATCAATATTTATTGAACTATAATAAATCTACCATTTATTTCATGGTTGAGTGAAGAGAGGTCAAATGACCCGGAGGTTAAAAGTAGTGGAGAGGAAATGAAGACAACAGGAGGATTAAGCTATGAATTGAAATCCCATTGACTGATGAGGAAGACCAGAAATAAGTATTAATCTATTATAGTTTTAAAAACCCGGATAAGGCTATAAATGATATTTGTTTATTTCAATTTAATAATATATATATATATATCAATGACGAACTTGATATATCACACCTTGAAATATCTTTATTTGTCAATATATATATAGATATATATATATATATATACAATGACGAACTCGATATAATACCACACCTTGTTTCTTTTAAACTAAAGTCTTTCTTTGGTCGCAGCCAGGTACTGGTACTATCTCCTACACCAAAGGGATTGCTTCTATCTAATATTTCCTTCATAGGGTATCAATATGTACCATGTAGTTTTCTGAATCAGTTCTCTTAGGATCTATTGTTCTTTCGAGTATCAGTACATTTTTAAGAATGTCATTATGACAGTTCTCGTTAACTAACTAAAAAGCATAGCTTCTTCAGTTGACATTGTATTTGGTGCCCAGTAATTTATCGCGTGTAGATTCCTCGTGGACCTTTTTATAGTTTTTTTTTTTGTTGAGGGTATTTACCTCGCTTGCTCTTTTATAGTCAGTCAATATCCTCGTTCTTCTTTTTCTTGTGGTATTTTATGGCGAAGCTATTTTGTAGTGAAGTATTTTCCTCGTTTGTCTTTTTTCTCAGGGACATTTTTGGTGCAAAGCTTTTTTTCTCGTGAAATTTTCTCGCTATTGCGGTAAGGAGTTGCTCTAAGAAATCAATATTAGTTGACAATATTTGAATAGTTTATTTTAAGAATTCGTATATGAAAATATGATTGATGCCCATTAAGAGAGACGCGTTTTTTTTGGATAACATATTTTTAATCTATGAGTTGATGTTCACACAGCCATAGTGGACTCATGTCTTATTTCAACTGCTTTATTATGATATTTCACGTTACTTTTCTTTTCAACAATGACTTTCGAAGAAATTGTGTCATAATGTTTTTTTATTCATTATTAAAATTGTGGAAAGCCTAAAGATAAACAAAAGGAACTTTTATTATTGAACATTATCACACAACCTTTCCTCTCATTAGAAGGATCCCTTGAGGGGTCTTCCAAAGACGAAGAAGAGAAGGAAAAGGATTCTAACTCAATTATTATAAACTTGAGTGTTTATATAGCATCAATTTAGTCTTTATAATACGCAGAATATACATGTTATCACAGATGTGCTCCGGGTAAACTTGACTTATAACACAAACAACGTCTTTTCCCTCTGCTTTTCTTCTCCGCACCAAATCAATCATGTATTGAGGGGGAAAGAATGCCGTTTTTAAAGTGTTTCAATGGTTGTATGATACACCTTCTTAAGTACCTTCTACTTCTACCTCTATCTCTACCTCCATCTTCCCCCTTCTTTGTTTAAAGCAATAATAAGATACATGCTTTCAAAATGAATATATATATATATGTGACCCCCTCAGTCTGAAAGCAAGATTAACTTGTTCAACCTATCGACCTGTATATAATAACTGAATACGCAACAAATAATGATAATAATAATAAGTGCTCCGCCTCTCAACTGTTGTTGTAACGTCAAAAAAAAACTTTCAAAATTTCATATATTGAAATGAAAGAATCATGTTATTATTACAAAAATAAATCATATAAAGTTAAGTAAAAAAAAAAATATATATATATATATATATATAATATATATATTATATTTTTTTCTACGAACCAATCACAATAATATTTCATACAACCTCAAAGAAATAACTATAGGTATTTATTAAATATGATCAATACTTGGCCATAATACATTGATATTTTATTTACTTTCATCCCAGATATCGAAATTATAAAAACTGTTCTGAAATGCATTAACATAACGAAAAATATATTACATATTGATTATAGTCAAAGACTTGAAACACACAAATATAGCCACTTAAATAGAACACTAAAAATGATCAACTTTTTAATTTATATAGCCGATTTTTTCGATTATATCAAATATACAAATTATAAAAACTGATTTGAAATGTACTGACATACTAAAAAAATAAATATTATGACATTTGTGAGTATTCTTACTTTGCACGAAGATAACTGGGGGTAAACCATTAGAAATTATAAAATCATGACTTTCAGAAAAAGGTCATAAAGGCCAAACCTTTTTTAGGACGATATTTTAAGTGGCCTTTTTGGAATCTACGTAAAAATGGGACTCAAAATTAGGAATTTCAGACTGGGGGCAAAATCTGTTACATAGTGTAATAAATTTAGTCGTTGTAGGGTACTAAATAATTTGCATTAAAGTAAGTAATAATTCTTTGCTTCCATCTCCAGGTGTTGTAGCACAAGTTCTGGACTTGATGACCTTCTATAGTGCAAGGTTTATCTGCATACCCTTGGATGTGCCATTGTTCACCCACGGAGGTAATCATGGACACATGATATTGATGAACCTTGAAGGAATCCACAGCCTAGTTCTTTGAACTCTGATCTATAGTTTGCAATCTTAACTGCTGGCCTTCCTCCTGCTATCAAAGGCTCCAACCAACTCACTCCTCGATCTCCGAAACTGCTGAGTTTAACATTTCGTATCAGAAGTTTTGGAGATGAAGTGTCATATGCTGAAGATATATCCTACAAGAGACAACCTGTGAATTGTTTCTTCTCTTTGTCTGATTGCCATTTGATGAGCGATTAGTGCAGATTTTATATATCACCTAATGGATGAAATTTGATCTAACTACATGGGAACAAATAATAACCCAACCACTTGAATCATGAAAGAGATGTATTATCTTCGAGGAACAAGGTATTTGGACTTCTTTGGTCTGAGGACTAATACTGTTTTGAATTTGATCACTTGTTACTAATTCAAAATGTTAATTTCTTAAGAAAGAAACTCAACAATCATAAAAGCAATTAAAATATTGGTTAGGT
Source organism: Caligus rogercresseyi (assembly GCA_013387185.1). Lineage (NCBI taxonomy): Eukaryota > Metazoa > Arthropoda > Copepoda > Siphonostomatoida > Caligidae > Caligus > Caligus rogercresseyi. The sequence goes on from CP045890.1 coordinate 32,921,169, forward strand.
TTTTTTCCTCATTTTATAAAAAACAAGACAAATAATGATTTTTATATTCCTAATATTAATTATTTTTCCTTTTTGTGCTGAGGAGTCACACATTCATCCATTTGTGAAGAAACCTTCAATAATATTCAAGAAATAAAAGGAATGAACAAGGAAGGCATGAGTGGAATGATATGACCCCAGGGAATCTCCCCAAAAGACTTCCCAATAAACTATTCCTTGCTTGCTTCACGTACTTAGTACAATTGTAGTTACTTTTATATTTTAAAAGAAAACTTAAATTTGCATAATTTTATTGTATTTTTGTATTCTCCTTCAATAGCTACATGAATATCAATGGCTTTTTTTTGTTTCTTTGTTGGTAGGGTTGTGTAGGGAATTATCTTCTTGATTTTAAGTAAATTTTACTGGGTGCGGCTATGAAAAAAGGAGGCATTCTTAAATAATCTCGGATAATGATTGAGGGTCTACATAGTAGAAATATATATGAATATCACAAACATGGAAGGGTGAAGGTAGTTTTGAGCCCATATACCAATTTATTTCTTCCTTTTTCATCATGTTTTCCCAGAAAAAGTAATTTAGCATTCATTTAATATAACGGCCTTTTTTTTTAAAACAAACAACAGAAAGTTAATTAAATACCATTTTACAAGCGAAACACGTATCTGTCACTACAAAAACACCATTTCTACTGGCTATAATCAAGATATTATTGCCTCCTATCTTTAACTGGACCGAATGGATATTTTGGATTTGGTGCAGATGATTATAGAATTAAAATGAATTTCTGATTAGCCGGCCGATATCCATATAATTGGCTAAAGTAGAACAATAATGCAATACAGAAATAAGGCAATTTGGTGAAGAGGGAAAGCCAATGTGATGAAAAATTATAAATGTATACCTCAATAATACAGCAAAAACCTCTATGAAAAGCGACTCCACCACTCTCTGGAATGATCGGTAATCTTGTGTCTTGCTAAATAAGTAACGAGTTTGTTAGAATTAAAAAATATATTTTAACAATATTTTCAAAATGAGTTATCCATATGGTTAGCAACGTTTTTGAATAAAACATAACATTCTTGAGCTTAATAAGGTGTTTTATAAGATGCTATAAATGTATGTATACTCTCAATATAAGAGTATATATAATTCCTTTTTAGCTAAGGAATTGATTGATTTAACTTTACGCGAGGATCTTATATTGAGATTTTAATATTATTTAGGAAAACTTGAATACAAACCCAATTTGAATTTTTAAGCTTCAATGTTTTTGGAGAAGTCATGTGTTAATAACTTTTATTATATTCTCCTGTGCGTGTACAATGCAGTTCAAGGTGACTGTATACGGTGTTACTATAACAAAGGGAATAATACTATAAGAGACTTCAAATCAGGTGACGTCACTGAATTAATTTGTAAGAAATGGAATTTGTACTTAAATTAAATGGGAAATAATATATTAATTTAAAATATTATTCTACACTCTCTTCACTGAGAAATTAGCATTATTAAGGGATTAGTAAAAAACCCAAGCTTCTTAAATGCTTGACGAACGGATGGAGGTTCCTTAAGACGAGCTATAAAAAATTATGCCCATTATTAGAATGTTACTTTCAAAAATTTCACAATTGTAGTGGTGACCCTTCGTAGAATTTATGAGTCCCTTATACAACAGTTTCCCTAGTCCTGCAGCCATCTTTAAGTTGCTCAAGTACCCCAGGAGGACGGTCTACGAAATCACCAAGAAGTGGGAGGAGTCAAGGATGTCCAAGAGGAAGGAGCACAAGCCCAGAAGTGACCGGATCTGCACGCCCACATTTGTGGCTGGTCTCTAGAGGTCCATCAAGGCCAATCCAGGGACGCCCATGTCCATCCTCGCCAGGAAGCGTGGGGTCCACCTGTCGTCGTCCCCTGGATGGACTCTGTGGTCTCCGGGACCCCGTACATATTCTAGCAGGACTCGGCGCCCGCCCGCAAGGCCAAACTTGAGCAGTCCTGGCTGAAGAAGAATGTGCTCAACTTCTGGGACTTCAACACCTGGCCCCCCAACAGCCCCGACCTGAACACATGCGACTACTACTTGTAGTGGAAGTTGAAGAGGTAGGTGTGCGCCACACAACACAGCAATGTGGCGTCCTGAAGGCCTCCATCAAGTCAGAGATGAACAAGCTGGATCCTGCAGAGGTCTCCATGGCCTGTGGGAGGTTCAGGCGTCGTTTGGAGGACATCCTTGAGGCTGAGGGCGGCCATATTGAATACTAATATTGTATTATGTCTAATAAACAACTTTCTTTTTCAAAATAGGTATCACTTTGTTCCCATTTTGGATCTGGAGGATATTGAACTTTGTGCTGATTTACCTGCAAGACCCTGTATGTAACTTCTATCATATATATAGTTTTAATTATATCAATAGTTTGTTAAATCATACACTTTTTGGTATTAATTATTACGACTTTCTACTACATGAAATAACAAGATGGCTCAGTTATAACATAATATTACCACTAAAACCAGAGCTGGGATTCGGTAGAAAAAACTACCGCCGGTTCGATATTTGGTATTTACCGAATATCGGTCGATATCGGTATTCAGTAGATTTTATTATATATCTACAGTATCGATCAATATTCAGTACGGTAGATTAGAAAGAGAGATACATTTATTATATGTATCTTCATATGCATTTCCTATCGGATAGTTTATAACAAAGGACAATTAAATACATCATTTGTTATAATTTATTAGAGATTATTTGAATTTCAATACATACTAATCTTATATGAGGTTGTTCCATAAATAATGAGGTAGGTTAGCTATCTCGAAAAGTTCACACGCTATCTCAAAAATTTCAACGGGAGCATTCTTATCGCATATTTTTGCATGGGAACAGACTGTATGGCGCCACTCAGGTTAGTATATAAGGTGAGTAATCGCGTCATTTCTATCATTCATTCTACTCGCCGCTGAAAATGGAGACACCCGACTTTCGCTCCTACTTCTTGATCCGGATCAAGCTCGCCAGGACAGTCAACGAGATCCACGGGGACCTGCTCTCTACCTTCCCTGACTCCTGCCCTGGCCTCTCCACCCTGGCACACTGAGTTCGATAAGGGTGTTTTTGCCCTGGAGAAGAAGACCCGTCCTGGACGTCCCCGGGAGACGAGGACAGAGGAGAATGTGGCCCGTGTGAAGCGCCTGGTCGAGGATAACCCCCGGATGACCACTCGACAAGTTGCTGCAGAGGTGTCCCTACCATCTACAACTGTTTTCAGGCTTCTGACGGAGGATTTAGGGCTCCGAAACCTCCTCAGCGTGCTCGTCCCTCACCAGCTCTCTGAAGCTAACAAGACGCAGCGAGTGAAGCGCTGTCAGGACCTCCTGAAGCTGTTCCAGGACCACGGGGAGGACTTTCTGGGATCTCATCTGTTAGTCCAGGACAAGTCCTGGTTCTACTGGGATTCGGCAGAGCGGAGGTAAGTCTGGGCGGAGCCCACGGGGGACCGGTTCTCGACCCCCGTGTGAAACAGACAGCGAGGAAGACGATGATTCTGATGGGGTTCACCTGCAAGCCGAGGCGGGTATCGATCACTGCACTACCTGCCGGGACCACAGCCGACCGGAACACCATGATAGAGTACCTGAGGACGACTGGGAAGCGCTTTCTCAGTCTGAAAAAGGACAAAATCCGGCTGAAAGATTGTCTCCTCATGTGGGACAATGCACGTCCTCACACTGCCACCGATACCAGGGAGTTCCTGACCCGGAGGGACGTGGAACCGGTGAAACCGTCACCCTACTCACCCGACCTGAACCTGTGAGACAGGTTCCTGTTCCGGAAGTTGAAGCACCTACTCCGGGAGGACGAGTTTGGGGGCCACGAGGAGGCTACACTCGCCGTTCAGCGGGCGATGAGGAGGGTCAGTGAAGACGAGCTCTACGACCAACTCAGGAAGCTCCAGGGACACTGCCACGACGTCATTGCAGTCAGAGGGGATTAAGTGTACTGATTGAGAAGTTTTTTTGTTGATCTAATGAAAATTTTAAGTTTTAATTGGTCGACCTCATTATTTAAGGAACAACCTAACATAAATATACATGTACTTGGATTTTTAGGAAATGGAAGGTTATAGCAATTTTTTTTTTTACTGTCTTATTGTCCGATATTAAATGCACTTTCAAGTACTCTAGTATTCAATGCATAGCATAAGCTTATATTGAATGTCTATTTATGTATCTGCTCTATGATACTATAAGTTATAGTTGTTTATTTTCGAAGTTCAAGTTCTTCACACAAGGGAGCGCTTGGGCAAAGCGACAGTTGAACGATGTTTCTCTGCTATTGAAGGGAATAAGCTCTCTATATCTTTATGTCTCTATGTGAATGGTACAAAAGTTATACTTTCAAATATACCGTACCGATTGTCAATCGGTACGGTATTGGTAGCTTCTACCAAATATCGTATAATCGGTTTGATATTTGAAATCTACCGTCGGTAGTATCGAATACCGATTTACATTTGGTAGTCGTAGCTCTGACTAAAACTCAATATTTTATGTATAAATGAGATCTTCTCGAGTTCCTTTACCTAAGAAATTTACTTCTCTGATTGATAATATTGTTAAAATCACGACGTTTTAATGTATTTTTGTAAATATTATAAGTAGTGATCGAAAAATATTTTTTTTATAAAATATTTTTGTGTTTTTAAGTTGTTTTTAAATATTTCTTGTTTTTCTGTTGTTTTAAATATTTTCCTGTTTTTTAATACTTTTAAAATATTTAGTGATATTTATCTAACTTTTAAACTAATAAGCAATTTTAGTAAAAAATATATTGAAAATTTATTTAAAAGTTTATTTGTTAAACATGTTATGCTCATTGTTCACGTATTTTTGTCTTGAATACCAATTTTACATGGGTATAAAATATTTTATCAACTTTTGTCTCCAGTTTCACGCTGGAGGAAAACCTGACAATATACAGTATTCATCCGTTTTTGTGGAGACTTCAACCTCTCATGTTAGCTCTGCGAGCAAAAGTCAGACAGTTGTTATCCAAATATATTCTAATGGCGCCAGGAGTTTTGTATTGCATTGTATTTCTTATTTCATATTTGGATTTGTAACCTTTGCAAAGATTTTGACTGTTGAGGCGAGAAAACATTTATCCAGCAGAGATGTCAGGAAGCAGTTTACAACACAAGTGGCTTCAACAGCTTAGCCTAAGCAACGATGACATCAAGTTTGTCGACATGAAGACTGCTTTTTGCCGCCATTGTGAATCCAGCTTCGAATCTCGGCAGAAAGGTCAAGTGAAACAACATATTGAGTCCGCAAAACACAAGAAGAATATGCAACTCAAGACGAAAAGGAGCAGCTCTCAAGCACAGCTTGAAGACGTTTTTGAGAGAAGCGCCAAGAAGTCCAAGTCGTTTGACCTCAACAAAAAACTCTGTCAAGCTTTATTGGCTGCGAACATCCCATGGCACAAATTGCAGGTTCCCATGTTTCGTCAATTTCTTGAAGAGCATTGTGCTGTATCTATTCCTGACGAAAGCACTCTGAGAAAGACTTACCTGGACATCTGCTATCAGGATGTGCTCACCAAAATTAAAGTTAATATTCAAGATCAACCCATCTGGCTCGCCATCGATGAAACTACGGACGTAGAAGGACGATACATTCTAAACGTGGTTGTCGGAAAACTTGCTGCAGATTCATCCAATCGAGCCGAACTGGCGCACTCGATGATATTGGAAAGAACCAATGCTGAGACAGTATCTCGTGCCGTAAATGATGTTGTAATGAATATTTTGGAAGTTAAGGCTGAAAACGTCAAACTGATGCTCTCTGATGCTGCTGCTTACATGCTGAAATGTGGTGGACAACTGAAAATTTTATATCCTAATCTTCTTCATGTGACATGTCTCGCCCACGCTTTTCATCGAATCGCTGAATGTGTTCGGAAACATTTTCCGAAAGTGAACGAATTGATCTCAGTTACTAAAAAAGTGTTCCTGAAGGCTCCATCACGGATTCTAGCATGGAAAATTTCAACCCAAATCTTCCACTGCCTCCCGATCCAATACTAACCCGTTGGGGAACATGGGTGAACGCCGCATTGTTCTATGCTGAGAACCTTGACGCAGTGAAGACTGTGATCGAATCATTTAACCCACATGATTCGGAGGCCATCAAAAGATGTCAATTTATTATTGGCGATGATGAAATGAGGTCAGGCCTATCATACATTGCTGCTAATTTACACTTCCTTCCACGAGTCATTCAAGATCTTGAGAGACAAGGATCGAGCCTAACAAAATCTTTTGCATCCGTTCTACGGCTGAGGCTGCTATTTACAGCTTACCAGGCATAAAAGGTGAAACAATAAAAGAAAAGTATAAATCTGTCTATGCCCGCAATCCCGATATCGCTGTTCTACGTTCTATTGAGTCCGTGATCTCAGAAGGCAAAGAAGTTATCCCCAACGGCATGTCTCCACAAACGGCGGCTGAATACAAATTTGCACCTGTCACAAGTGTCGATGTTGAACGCTCCTTCTTTATGTATAAGACTCTTCTCTCCGACAACCGCCGCCGGCTCACATAAAAAAATCTTGCAAAATTTTGGTGAGCCACTGCTTTTATCGGTGAGATTTTCGTTTTGTATGACTGGATTTTGTTTTCAGCTCATAATGCCTGTAGATAGTTAGAATGTCAGTAAACTTTGTAGTATGTTCCGGTAACGCAGAATAAATATTTTGTCGTTGTCAGTGAATATTTTGTCATTTTTAGTGAATAAATATTTAAATATTCGGTGTTTCTTTTAAATATTTTGTCATTTTTAGTAAATAAATATTTAAATATTTCGGTGTTTTCTTTTAAATATTTTCCGATCCCTAATTATAAGATATAATATCATGTGAATAAAGTTTTTAAAAAATAATAATGAGAAAGATACCAAAATCCTAAAAACATATATTTGATGTTGAGTCATTTATTCAATTAGCCTTACATAGATAAGAAATAACATTATTTTATATGCTTCGATCCCTCATTTTTCTAGTTCAAACCAATAAGCACAACAATAAACTACTCACTCCAATATAATTCAGATATTCGAGTTCAGACTATTACACCATCAGTCAAGCTGAAAGGATTCTAGGCTAGAAAAGTCGTCAAGTCATTTCTGAATAAAATATAAGTGTATATAAAAATGCTTCAAAATCGAAAAGTCAGGGCTGGTACAAACATCATATAAGTCCTTAAAAACAGAAAGAAGTTATTAATCATATATAAGCTTGAAGATATTAGGTAAGACTCCAATGAGTAATGCAATACAGCTTTCTTGACGCTGTTATTCTCGTAAATATTTTAACCTTAACAAAGCGTTAAGTTTTAGAATAATGAATAAAATATTTATTTATTTTTGGTGCCATTGTATTTGTATTTTACTCGTCAAATACAAATCTTTCAATAACAATTAATTTCGAATTTATTTCACTCAGTGACGTCACTGAATTTTAAGTTTGCAGTATTATTCTTTTGTATAGCAACACCTGTATATATTCATCTTGATACAGTTCGTCCTAAGGACCATTATCAGCGCCATGAATAAATCCTTGGAATCTACATAATTACTAAAAGTGTACAAGTCAGAAGACCAACAGCATTTATTTGAAATGTCTAAGACCTTAGAGTTCTGGTTTCTTCTTTTTTCTTTAGTTAAATTCTCCAAATAATCCTTATTATTCAGCGTAACAAAAGTAGCAAAGGATATTTTGGCATGCATTACTATCGTTTATAAATCTAATTACTGTGACGTCAAAGATGACCTAGGTGATCTGTGACGTCAGAGATATGTTATGGTTAACGTTTTTTCCTCTAAGAATAATGATTAATTGTGTTTAAACCTGTACATGAAAGCACTATTTCAGTAGTCAGATAATAAGGTAGATCATTGATCTCGTATCTGTTGTACCTTTACGATACACGATACAAATAAACCGCAAAACTCTTATGAATTGAACCCTTTGTGAAACAATGTGATATTTATTACAATTCCTTTACATTCGAAGCATTGATATGATTGTCAAACATTAAGAAGAATAACAGAGTACGATTTTTATAAATCATGAAACTCATACCATTTTGAATATAGTTGTTTACTAGCATCTTGCTATATGCTTCGAGGCCGATTTCGATATAGTGGTCCCAGGTTTCATGTTTGTAGTGACAATAAGAAGATAAGGGGAACTTTAAAAAGTGAAATTAAATACCTTAATAGTATAATGGCCGTAAGAATGCGTAACCAGGGCCTTCACGTAATCATTTCAAACATCAAGCTCCAAGGGGAAGAAATATCTTTGACTGAATCCTCAAGCTCCTCCAGCCACAACTAAGGGAGCTTGGGATTTCAAGCCCAACGTTCTACACGCCACGAATATGGCATATTAAAGTTTCAAATCTACCTCCAATTTTGGCTTCTACTATCTTAACTATGACATATTGTGTTTGAAATTAACAGAGTTGGGATTCGGTACCGCCGATTCGGTATTCGGTAGATTTTATTATATATCTATCAAATCTCCATCGGTGCGGTAGATAAAAAAGAAAGATAATTTTATTTATGTATCTGCGCTGTGACTTATCATATGCATTTAGTATCGGACAATTTATAACAAAAGACAATTAAGTACATAATTTGTTATCATTTTTTAAGAAGGATTTTGAAGGAAATGGAAGGAAGTGCAAAGAAACTATTTCCTTAACTTTCTTTTGTTAGTCGTGTCCGATATTAAATGTGCTTTCAGCTCAGGAATTGTTATTTATTTTGCAAAGTTCAACATCTTCACACCAGGTGGTAACAAGGTTTTACAGTTATAAATACCGATTTACATTCAGTGCAGCTGTGGAAATTAAGCATTTATTGGCCCCATGGAATATTTTTAGTTTCAAATCAGCATCCAGATGACTCATTTAGGCTTAATCCCTAGTTGTCTTCTTACTGTTCTCACACATACCCTTTAAAGGCTCATGAAAAATATGTTCTAGCATGTCTTGAAGCAAAGCTCTGACCACTTGTTCCTTGGTTGGCCAAGGGAACACATCCATTATGTTCATCTATAAAGGTTTTTTAAAGGATGGATCATAACTAATAAATGTACCTATATGGTTCCCACGTTATATTAAATATAAAAAATGTTTCCTAACCTTTTTTCTCCCTCTGAAGACTCACAAGGGATTTCTTCCTCCATCTTTGCTCATAACTTTTATTATTATTATTATTTACAACAGGATCAACTCCTTTTCTAAGTGGTTGGAGGGCCGTACATACAACATAATATGTACTAATCCTCCAATGCTTCATTCAATGTAATGATATCATTATTTATTTCCATGTCGATATATATAACTTTATGCGAAAGTCATAATGCCCATTATTCATATCAAAAAGAAATGGCACCCGCTACGTTTGGAAGTGATTCGGAGCTTCTTCTTGATAGCAAAGTAAACATAGCATTAGCTGAATTCGCAGAAATCATCATACTTGGTCAAGGAGATAAAAGATATAGAGAGCTTATTCCCTTCATCTGCATTTTGTGTCCAAACTAACAAAGTAATTTGACCTACGTCATCGTAAGCTGATCATAGAGATATATTCTATCTCTATGATCAGCTGACGATGACGTAGATCAAATTACTTTGTTTATTTTGAACACACAGAATACAGCTGAACGTTGTTTCTCTGCTATTGAGGGGAATCAGGTTCTAAATCTTTATATCTCTATTTTCTTTGCCCTCGTGTTTGTTTGATTGTGAAAGTAACTCAGAGCAAAAGGAATTGAGGTTTTTTTGTGACCAATTTGTTCATAGAAGGACTTCCGGACTGAATAAGCCTACTAGCGCTATAATTAACTATCAACCTAGGATCTTCTGAAATGAGATTTTAACTTCTAAGTGCCCTTCCCCTCTCGGTGGAGTCGAACCACATATATTTTTTTCAAATAATAGATATCTTCTATTTCCTCAAACATAAAATCATTCATCTGTGAATAGGATGTATTATATATAAACCACACACACACACATATATACCTATATAGATTTTATTTATTGATTATATATTTATTGATATAGATATATATATATAACCATATATCCATATATATATTATCATAAATAAATTATATTTATTGATATATAATATATATATATATAATATATATTATTTTCATAAATAAGTATATGTATTATATATTGTATATATATATTAAGTTAAAAGATAAATTAAAAACATCAACATGAGTACCCTCTTTTCTTTTTCCTTCTGGAAACTATAAAGAAACCATAGTAGGAGCTGTTATTTAAAAAATGGTTGGTGCGTCAGCACTCATGTTCATTTATTGGCACTAAATATTATTTGACGAAATTGCAAAAAAATCCAAAGTCACAAATGATCATAGCAAAATTAAATAAAACTAATTTTTTTCAAAATAAGTAATAACAAAAAAGATTTGCTTCATAACGAAACCTTGAATCCAGTGACGTCCGATTTCTAACAAGGCTAGAGATTTTTAAATTAGATATTCGTTTCAGCATTTAAAAATGGAACCAAATCGCTGGGACTATGTAAACTGCTAAAAAAGTGGTTTCATCCTGGGAGGTCTAGTGCCCATGCTTAAACATATGCTTATTAGAGAGACGACGCGTTGTCTGGGGGTCTAGCACTTGCATCCAAATGCAGTTACTCATTTTTAGACATTGCATTTTAGACAATGATTTGCAAGTCTCAATAACTTTTGAAATCGAAAGTATATTATTGTTTTCTGTCTGTGTGTCTGTCTTTTGTTGCGGTAATTAATGGAGAGTTAAATATAGAGTTGCAGAGCCTTTGATAATAAGTAATAAGCCAAGTGTTTCTTGATAAGTACACGTGAAGAAAATCATGGGTGCTATGGGTGAACTGTTGAGTATATCTGTGAAATTACTTAATAAATAGACATATCAAAAGAGTGTCTGCACTTCAATGTTGAAGGAATTTAGTAATGTTAATGTTGAGCAATTCGGCGAACATTACTAAAAATTCATTCTTAGATATGGTTATAGTACATATTAATTTCAGTCTTGAGTTTTATGCCTTTCGTTATTTGAGTCGATATATATTATTAATAAACTATCAATCTATTTCAAAAGAGTGTCCGCACTTAGATGTTGCCAGTAATTTAGTAATGTAATGTTGAGCAATTGAGCAACAATACTAAAATTCATTTTTGGATAAGTTAATAGAAAAAATAATAATTTCAGTCTTGAGTTTTATGCCTTCGATAGTTGAGTCGATATATATATTAATAAACTATCAATCTATTTCAAAAGAGTGTCGCACTTAGATGTTCCAGTAATTTAGTAATGCTTATGTTGAACATTTGAGCAACAATACTAAAAATTCATTTTGGATAAGTTATAGTAAAAATATAATTTCAGTCTTGAGTTTTATGCCTTTCGATAGTTGAGTCGATATATTATTAATAACTATCAATCTATTTCTTTGCCTAACTTGATAAATATTCTATTCACAAAGAATTGTGTATTTTTACAGGATAATATGAATTTCTATAGTTTCAATTGCTTCACTCCTAATGAATAAAGTTAGCAGTTTAAATTATACTACTGCCTTCAAATCGTTTGCAATTACAATATAAGGTATTTGGTAAACAAGAAAGGTATATTGTCAAATTGTTGATCTGGTGTATATAATTCAATTTATGCAGTATTATTTACAATATGACTGCTAATATATATAAATAATTTATATAGCACATGAGATTTAAGAGTACATTTATATTCATGAATATAACGGGTATACTATGAAGGCATATCATTAATATCAAATGAAGCAGAAGAACTAAGATTGTAAAAAAAATTAAGTACTACTTTTTATTATATAAAAACTAATTATATAATTAAAATAAAACATTTTTTAAATAAAAAAATCCAAAAGTTATGCATATACACTAGATTTATTCATAATTAAACAATATAATACAATTATAAATGTACAATAAAATATTTGAGTGCAAAAGTTTTAAAAATATATTGCAGCCAGAATTATTGATTTTTTACAGTGATTATAGAATGGTGTAAAGTATGTATAAATCATATGTGTCAATCTCTTTACTCTTGCTCAGGCAAGACTCTTTGCTTATGTACATCTCTTTACTCTTGCTCAGCAAGACTCTTTGCTTGTGTTTACATCTCTTTACTCTTGCTCATGCAAGACCTCTTTGTGTATACTTCCCCCCTCCGAAATTTTACTATAAAGAGACTGACTCCTTATATTTGGGGTCTTCACTCTTTGATCTACATTGGAGTAATAAAGATCACTTGGTTTCATATTCCGCCTTGTCCAACTTTATTCATCCCATCCGAGGATAACACAATCGTAGGATCGGTTGCAGAATATCACAAATGGTAGTGAGAGTTATATTACTAATTAGTCTTTGTGACTTGGGGGTTTTTTTTTCGTATATTAGCCTTCAGAATAAAAGTAGTGATCACTGTTTATTTTATTAAAACACAGTTTTTTTGTGCACTAAGTACAACTATATTTCAACCACCATTTAATTACATAAACAGCAAATTAGTTTATTCATTTACAAATATAATCACATATATAATAGAGTGATCAATAATATTTTAAAATGATTTAGGGGGTACCCTTAGGACAGGGGGTGGTAACACGCGGCTCTAGAGCCGCATGCAGCTCTTTGAGCTTCCCAAGTGGCTCCTGGAGTTTTTCCAAAAATGTTTGAAAGTAAAAAAAGATGGGGAGGAAATATATAGAACCATAATGGGCACCG
>CP045890.1:32934136-32944979 GCA_013387185.1 Caligus rogercresseyi
CTAGTGCTAATGTATATATTAACTTCATAAAAAGTTATTTTAAGGAAACTTTATTCGAAAAACTGTAGAAAATACGACTAATAACATATATTAAATTGAATAGTTTTGTAAATAAAGGTTATTTAAAGGGTATCTCTAACTGTTCCTCTCCCAACCTTTTTATAAGTTCTATTTATTCATATCAATTACCTCCGCCGCGAAGGAGGTATTGGTACTCCGCCGAAGGAGGTATTGTTTTTCAGTGGCGTTTGTGGTGTATTTGTTTGTCAGCAGATACTCAAAAAGTACTGAACGGATTCGAATGAAAACTTTGTGGAGTTGTTGGAAATGTACAAAAGAAACAAGGTGATTAAATTTTGGCATCTCGTAAGTGCTTTTTTAATATCAAAATGAGCAAAATATATAATAATATAATGAGAGGGGTCTCTATCAGGGATAGGACAAACAAACGCTAAAAAAATATCATTGACGTATTATTGTTCTATATCAGCTCAGGACTATTTAAACCAGTGACGTAGCCTTAAACTTCTTCGTCTTCCCATCTCTGAGTGCTTTTTAATATGCAAAATGAGGGAAAAAAGAGGAAACAATGATTAGAGATTAGAAAATGAGGGCGTGTGAAGGGAGAATGTTTGAATAGGAATGTTGGGGGATCGGCGGAGGTACACACTCTCTGAGTGTATAATTATTTTCTTTGCTCTCCCCCTCACTCATTATTCACCAACACAAACCTACTTATGTAGACTATATGATTGGATGTAATTCTGTAAGTGATTCATTAGTGGGGATCGGCGGAGGTTTGCACTCTCGGAGTGTATATATGCCTCTAGTTTGGAATTGGAATTATAAACTAAAAATCTGTTTGCACTTTCGATCCATAAAACTTAGCCAAATTGACAAAAAATGATATTTTAAGAATGTAACTATGTGTTGGTATGTAAGTATCGACGAAACTATTAAAGCTTTACCGTTGAATTAGACTAGTCGGAATCATATGATTCATCTCTGTTATGTTGTAACGTTACCCGGAATTATTTAAAACTTTTACTTTTGATTATCAAAATATTTGGATTTTTTATATGTTTAGAAATCGCTTGGAGCATTGTATTTGCAACTTAAGAAAATGTCTGGAGTGGAAGAATCTAATTCATATGATTAGTTTTATAATTTTGCACTACCTAATTTTTTAAAAATGTGGCTGCGCCGTACAAGAAATAATCACCTTGCCGAGGAGTCCAAATATAGTTTAAAAGAGACACAATCTAAAGAAAAATAATATTTTCTATAACAACTATTAATCCATAATAAAGCCTTAAATTTCAAAGTGAACTCTACAGCTCATACTGGATTAAGTTCCTGTATGGTGGAGTTAAACAAATCTCATGGGGGAGAAAAATAAAATAAAAATGGAAAAGGAAAAAAATGAGGCCAGATTTGGATCTAATGGGTTCTATTTAATACAATTTGTGACATTTCCTTAATCAAGTGAGTTGACACAAAATTTGAAAGTCAGTGTAATTAATGTCATAAAAAACATATGCAAACTGTTTAGAAATGGTACGACCAACGTTGGTCGGTACTCCCAGGGCAAGATAGTACGCAGAGGTTGTGTGAACTTAATATTTACAACGCCATATGCAACATGTTGTTATTATTATTAGTAGTATATAAGTTATGTGACTTATTGATTCCTATTGTTGCGTTTATGATATTTATATATCTATTATAATAAGACTGCAATGAGATATATAGATATATCTAATATAATATATATATATATAGATATATATATATATATATATATATATATATATATATATGAAGTAATGAATGATCGAATGATTTTTGATAATTCAATCAATATCAGAATAGACAAATTTACCACCTTTGTTGGTCATTGAGTGCGAGATTAAGGAAATATATTTGTTCCCGAAAATGAACACTTGGATGAAATTATCAATTTGCCATTAATGGGTAAAATTAACTACATTAAAGTGATTGGCTAAGGAGTTGAAAATTCTTAAGCTAAAGTAAGCTTTCTGTTCGTTGGATAGAATTTTCGAGCAACAATATAATTCAAAACACAGTGTGATTCGGTTCCTTTATTTGTATATAACCGACAAGATAAATATAACAATATTTATAAGACGTCAAGCATAACATATTTTAGGCCTTTAACGAAATGAAAACACCATATATGGAATAAATAAATATAGCCACAATTCATCTTGAAGTGTATCAATATTCATTTGGGGGTAATATAGAGACCAAATACCACAGGAAACTCTCTACATTTAAACAAAGAAATAATATATAATTACATTTTATGTGGCAAATTTTTTAGGATAAATCCACTGCCTGATAATTAAAATGTGAAAATAATCTAATGAAAGAATATCTTAAATTCATAAACATGAGTACTCATTTATTTGATAAAAAATGAATAAAATAACCTTAAAAATTTATCATTTCTTAATTTTGTACAAGTAACTTTTTTTAAGATGAGCAATTACAAAAAATGATTCAAAACGAAACTTTCTAACATAATTTGGAGGGGAGGGGGGACAAACCTAAATCCATTTTTCTACAATCATTTAGTTTCTATTTACGCAACTTTCGCGGGTGTGCACGTCTGACATATTTGGTTCCTATAATACCCCTGAGTGTTCATAGTTATTTCAATAAAGCTGTTTACCAAACAATTGATAGGGTACGAGCTAAATAATTATTTTAAAAAGGCAAGGCCTCGATATGTTGACATTTGGAATTTTAATACTAATCGTTTACATAAGACTTTAATTCTTTAATTAAGCGAAACACACATTGTAAGTGTTGGTTTTTTAGTGCTTCATAATTGTGGACCCACGGGAATATCAATTCCTTATAATGTTATAAAAATGTGTTTTAAATATGATTTTAATGCTCTTGATGGATCTGTTCAACCCAGTCAGGAACCTTGGAGACCTGATCCTGTCACTCCTGGGGTTGTGACCTTCCTGCTGTACTACCCAGTGGCCTTGAACCTCTTATGATGTCATAGACGGTGGACTTGGGGTAGTGGAGGAGCTTGATGATGTCATGGGCACCGTGACCTATTGTAAGAGCTCGAAGACGGCATCACGTCTCCTCTGTTCCATGATGAGGAATGTGTTTTTTCTAAATATTTATTTCTTAAAATTCGGAAGAAAAGAGTCTGGCCTCTCCCTACTTAGCTCAAATTAATTAAGATTAGGCACTGGAAGAGGTAAAAAAGGCCCTTAAAAGTGATTCCGGATTTATCGCTAGACCCCTGTCGCTTAAAGAATGATAAAAACATATGGTCTAAAGAGGAGCAATCAGAATAGGTTTAAAGTCTTAACATCCCAATACACAACTAAATTATTGTTCCATTTCAATATCCAAGTAATTATTATTTATGTCCTTTCATGATTCGATTCCTACATAATTCTACTGTCGGACAAAAAATATGTTATTGTTAGGGATAATATAATGATAATTCTTTCAATGTGAAGTACTCATGAACGTTGACAAGTTTTCTTTCACATATTTGCTTTAACCTTCATAATTACATAGCTTTGAGGATATCCTAGAATTCGCAAATGCAGATATCTCTTTACCTATGACAATATCATCAAATAGGTCCAATGCGAACTATGATGTGAATATTATAAAAAGGAATAAAAGTGATTTGTAACTTGAATCTATGATTTATAAGCTAAAAATCGACTCTCAGAGACTGAATTCGAAGGTTCATATTGCAAACAATATTGCTTGTGCATTATTCGAATCATCTAATAAGACAAATAATAGGACAAATAAAATAATATCAAAAATATATCCACAAAGTAACAAAAACCTTATCAAGTTTGAAGGTACGAATAAGCAGTTCGGAAAATAATAAAATGCATGACGTGCTAAAGAAGAAGCCTTTTTCTATAAAAATATGTAAGACGCAAAAATAATATACATGTTAAGACAAGTTTAACTCTCAATTTTGGGAGTGCAGATTGGAATTTCGAGGGGGAAGGTCAGTTGTGGTCAGTACCTCACTGATAAGATCCTAGGTTCGATAGAGCAATTTACACGCTAGTATACGTATTTAGATCCAGTCGGATGTAATTCTATCTAATCAAATAGACAAAAAAAGTGTTATATTTTCCCACAATTACTTTGAATTGTTTAGAACTAATAAATAAAATTAAGGAGGCATATAAGTGATCCTCAAAAAAATTGCAATCAAATATTCCCTGCGATAAAAACATATAAGGATCAGAGCCTTAAACATAGTAAATTACGAAAGTTGAACAGTCTTATTTGGGATAGTAAAATGCAGCTTAATAATGGAGGAAAATTGGTTTTCCTTTTTTTTTAGGAAAATAAATTATATAGCAGCTTTTTTAGTTTATTTAAGCGAGTTTATACGAAAAAATATATGGGATTGCAACTTTTAATGCATTTTGTGAGATATAACGATAACAAAAACTTTAATGTTTCAATCAGCGATATATTATTGCATATCGTAATTGATCGCCAATGAAAACTCAGATGCCTGATTTTCAATAATAAATAACTACTCTTGCTATCACATCTGCTTGCACTGCATTTTATGGCAAATTTTGAGCATTTCATTTGAAAAATATATTGTTGAGTCAATTCCTCTGAGTTATCGTGGTGTTGATCCATAATATTTGCTACACTTTCATTTTGAAGGGTGCCCTAATATAAACAGTATGAATACTTAATGGATATATGACCTATCCATACTTTTTACCTCCGCCGAAGGAGGTATTGTTTTCATTGGCGTTGGTTTGTTAGTTTGTTTGTCAGCAGGATAACTCAAAAAGTACAGAACGGATTCGGATGAAACTTTGTGGAGTTGTTGGAAATGTCAAAAGAAACAAGTGATTAAATTTTGGCATCTCTGAGTGATAATTAAGATGCAAATGAGCTAAATACTAATAAATATTTCAAGTTAGCCTACTCTGCCAATAGATGTCGCTGTGCTGTGAAATTGGGTGCCGGGAGCGTCTTCCTCTCGGAATTTACGTCGAAGGGAACCCTCCCCCGTCCCTCTACGCCACCCCAGTCGTGAAAAATCCACCTCGGAAGGCTCTAAGGACCCCTGTGACGGCGGAGGTTTGCACTCTCTGAGTGTATATATGCCTCTAGTTTTTAAATCATTTTGGTATATATTGTTCATCAGAAATAAAACCTGGCTGTATTAATCTTATTTTTTTAGATAATCAGAGTCGAAGAAGTCCTCCTCCATAATCATTGTTGTTATAAAAATAAGTACTTTTTTATTCATGGATATAAAATATGTGAAGGAATTGCTTTCCGTGACATTGGAAAAAGTGAAGGGATAAAATTAATTACTGCTTTATTTTGCTTAATCTATGCAAATGAGGTCAATATTTCCTGACTTGGATTCCTTGGGCTCCTCAGGTGGCTTGGGCTTTCCCATGGAGCCCTTGGGTAGAATGGCGACGGAGCCCGTGTTGATGGGGATTCCCTTTTTGAGCATGGATGAGATGTTTGCCCGGAAGCTCTTCAGCTGCTTTTGGTCTCGTTGGGCTTCGTGACCCCCCCTTTGAATGATAAGCCAGAGTCCCACTTGGCCTGAAAGGGCTTCTTTCCTTTGCTAAACGTGGTGTGGCTGGGCGTGCTAAGGATGGAGGAAGATGTTGAATGGTGAAGGGATTGTTATCGTTGGAGATGTTCTTGGAAGAGGTGGATTTGGGTTTGGAAGAAATGGGCCTGATGGTGGCAGGAGAGGGGGTCTTCTTAAGGAGAAGAGTGGAGGAGGAACTAGGAGGCGGGGTTTTGAGGAGGGAAGCGCTCTTGTGGGATGAGAGGGCAGAGCTAGCTTTATAGGCAGTCGCTGATGAGAACTTTTTGGGTGTGTTGGCGAGGAGTGGGGAGGAAGTGAGTGATGAAGTCATGGGTGGAAGTGGGAGAGAGGATCCTTCCTTGGAGGGATCCACTGAGATCTTGCTGACTGGGGTGGTTTTGGTGGAGTTGTTGGTTTGTGGGCTTTCTGTCTTCTCGGCTGTCTTGCTTTTCTCAAAGTCTTTGGCATATTTATCAAGTATGCCTTTATCGGCATTGAGTTTTTGACAGAAGTTAGCCACTTCATCATAGGCTTTACATTTGATCCCTATGACGTTGAGGAGATCAATGAGCATGGAGCGGACAGAGTCCTCTCGGAATGTTTTTCTCGTTTTGTTGTAGACTTGCTGGAGATCTAGGAGTGTTTTGACGGCGTCCACGGGGCGAGACTGAACGGATTCCTTGTTTTCTTGACGACAGCGTCCACGGAGCGACTATAAAAGGTTTGGGCCTGTCGGGCAAAGCTGATTCGGTCCGTATCGTTGAGGTAAGTCCGCTCCCCGTCCGGAGGAGATTTTTTGAGCATGGCCGTGACTTCGGCGAGGATTTGAAAGTCGTCCGTGGCGAGAAGAACGTCCAAGAGGAGGGAGGTGACCTTGCTGATGTGGAGTGTGAAGCCCCCTGCTCGATCGCATTCCGTGAGGGGCGTTCTCCAGATGCCGTTGAAGAGGTTGTTGGACTTTCGGTCCACAAAAAGTCCCGAGAAGTTTTTGTTGGAGGCGAGTAGATAAGTGCGGGCCTTTTTGAAATCCTTCTTCTGGACATAGTAGTGGCTTATAACATAGTGGGCCCGGGAGTGTTGAGAAAAATACTTGATGGTGAACTCCAGGGCCGTAATGCAAGCCTCCACGATGCTGGACATGAGAGCCTTTGGATCATCTCCTTCGCTGAGTTTGGGCATTTTTTCATGGGAGGGCTCATTCGCCTTGGGATTAGCGACCTTGTCATGAGCCTCCTTAAGGCTCTTGAGAATATATCGCAGCTCCTCAATGCTAAAGCTTTGATCTCTTCGCTTGAGGGTACTCGAGTGCATTCGATAGTATACTTCGAGCAATTCCAGGGAAAAGTCTTGAGGAGAAGTATAGGATATTTTCTTAGAAATGCTCGCTCCCGGTAGAGAAGATTGTCCAGGGACTTTATGTAAAGCTCCAAGGCCTCTCCATAGGGCCTGTTCTCCTTTTCCTTGATTTTACCGCGCATCAGATAAAGGAGCCAGCGCTCGTCGTCGTTGAGATCTGCGAGGTTCTTGGATATGATCAAAAATGCTTCAGAATAGTGTTTCTCCGCATTATCCAGGCTCTTCTCCTTGATTTTTTCCATGGCCTGAAAGGTTTCCATGCTGAGGTTCTCCGGTGGGGAGTCCAGGGTTCGTCGACAGAAGGAATGCATGACGTATGAGAAGTTAGCAAACTCGATGTACACCGTGGCCTCCTTGGGCCTGTGTGAAATGCAGAGTCGGAAGCAGTTGAAAGCGTCCCCGAAGTGTTTGAGTATGTCCTTGTGGTTAGTGGGCTTGAATACGTCTCTGATCCCTTCCTCCACTCGGTTAGCCAGTGCGAGGGAGAGGGCGATCCAGGAGTCAATTCGTGCCTCATTGTAGCTGAGATCTAGGAGGTAGTAATAAATGGCAGGCTTGAACTCTGAGTTCTTGAAGTAGAAGTCGGCCAGGAGGTAGTAAAAATCCTTCAGCTCCTCCTTCAAGGGCTCCTTCTTCCCAAGGGAGGGAGCAGTCCCGGAGGTAATGCTGGCCATCATGAGCTCCTCTCGGTCCATCTCGGAGTCCGGAAGGAGGGCCACCATCCTCTTGAAGAATTGCTCGGTGTCATTTGAAATGGAGTTTGACTTAAAGTCGTCAAACTCCGGGATTTTTGAAGGGACAAGATAATGCTTGTAGACGAGGAGGCTCCTCTCGTAGGTCAGGGCGATCTGCGACACTTCATGGTCACAGAAGTGCTTCACCCGGGACTTTTTGCTCGGATGGGAAAACAAGCAAAAGAGGGCCTGCTCTATTGCCTTTTAGGGAGAGCCTTTTTTTCGGAAGCCGTCTTCCAGGAGGAGAAGGAGAAGCTTCCCTGGTCCTCTGTGCAGAGACTGAGGGCCCCCAGGTGGTCATGGGAGGCCACGAGGAAAGCTATATCGGGGTGGGAGTCCTCTTCGCCTTGGGCCTCGATGAGTCGGTAGACAAAGATCCAAGGGAGGACGGACTTGAGAACGAACTGCTTGGCGAAGAAGTCGATTTGAATGACGAGTATTCGGAGGAGGTTCACCGTGAGCCGGGATCTGAGCTCCAGCGGGAGGGAGGTCCTCATGTCTGCGTAGAGGAGGCAGCACTCCATGGTCTTGAGGAGATCGAAGCAGTCTACGGTCCATGTAAAATCCTCAGTTTGCCCTCCTCTTCGAGAAGAAGGAGGATCGCCATCCTTACTTGTAGCCTTGCTCTCGATAAAGTCGCAGAGAGCCACAGAGGCCCATTTGAGGCATCTGGAGAAGTCGTCCAGGTACCAGTAGGACTCAATGAGGAGTGATAGCTGATGAGAACGGGCCTCGGGCTTCGTCGTGAGGGAGTGTTCTAGGACAGAAACCACAGTGGAGTAATCCTTCTTCTTGAAGAGACTTGAGACCTTATCCACGAGATTGTTTCGCTTGAGGGCCTCCAGGGTTTGAACCACGATTCCTGGCTGCAGACGGAGTAGGTTGG
Organism: Caligus rogercresseyi; assembly: GCA_013387185.1. NCBI lineage: Eukaryota > Metazoa > Arthropoda > Copepoda > Siphonostomatoida > Caligidae > Caligus > Caligus rogercresseyi. Next base: position 32,942,724 of record CP045890.1, read on the forward strand.
GAAGGGGAGGGAAATGCTCTTCTCGGTCTTCCGCTCCTGATGTAGTTCCTTGAGGTGTTCCCCTGAGCGGAAAGCGCTCTTTTGATCCTCGTTGAGCGTCATGTGAGTGAATAGGATGGAGGAGATCCGGACCTGCCACTCCAAATCCAAGTCATAGGAGTTGCATTTCATGTACTTCAAGTCTCTTTTGAGGTATTTGTAAAAACCCCGAGGTCGGGGAATCTCCTCTTCTCCTGCGGACGCCACCTCGAGAGCACGCTTCTCAATGTCCAGAGCACATTCGTTGGCAAAGACCATAATGGTGAGATACTGTGTGCCCTCTCTTTCCTCAGGCTCAAAAAAGTCCGGGAAGACAAAGTGGTTCCTCCACACGAGGTAGAGGGAGTAGAAACTGTCCACTAGAGCATCTGTCCAGTTGTGAGCGAAGGAAAGTTCCTGAAAGAGGTACTGGAGCGTCTTCCAAATGACCCCTAGAATCCCCTGCTCCGAATAAGGCTGAATGAATGAGGTATAAAACTCTCGGAGGAGACGGATCTCCATCTCTCCAGAAATGCTGTTCTCAAAGACACCTCGTTCCTCCGGCTTCTTTCCTGGAGAGGAGGAGACGCCTGCTTTCTTCTTCTCCACGAAAGCAGCCTTAGGAGGATCAAGAAGAACCTCGGGAACAAGCTTGCCAAAATAGGAACGAATGGAGTCTTCGGCGAGCGCCGTTCGTGAATTACTCCCACCCGAGTCCGAGCCCGTCTTTTCAACAACACTGGCGCGCGCACGAGAGCTTCGACGAATCTCCGTGGCCTGAAGATTGACTAAAAAGTCTGCAGAGCCCGAAGCTACGACCTGATCCATCATATCACTCAACACTTCTTCGATAAAGTCCCGTGTGCTCAACTCAGGCAGACGCTCCAAAATCTCATCGCTCAAAATACTTTGCACGACCTTTTCACTTTCTTTTTCTTCACTCCCGGCTCCAGTCGTTAGGAGCAAGTCCTGGATCTCAATCGGAACCGCGTTTTGAACGGAGACCCTCACTCTAGAAGGTGGCTCCTTCTCAGCCAGTTGGATGGACTCACAAAGGGAAGACGCCTTCAGGAGGGCCTCATAGTCCGCCTTGAGTCCATCCAGTAAAGCGTGGAAGGATGAGGTGTCTAAAAGGATCTTCCGAGGGGATTTGCTCTCACTAGAAGTAGGATTGGGAGGGCTTGGAAGTTCTGTGGGTCGATAGACGGCATGGGGATCGTATAAGTCGAGTCCCAAGTCAATACCATAGAATTTATTTTCAAGAACGATTTGATCCCGTAGTTCTTTCGCCTTTGCGTATGAAGGGTCCAGGGAGAGAGCCTTAGAGATGTGTTGCAGACAGCCAAAGTGGTCCTTGGTTTTGTATGAGACGAGGATGGCGAGCTCCAGGCATGGCCAGTGGTCCTGGGATAAGGAGAGGCCTGCTTCCAGGGCGGAACGGGCAGTGGAGAGCCGCCCCAGCTTGATGGCCGAGACTGCCAGACGGAAATAGAGGCTGACGTCCCTCATCGATAGCCAGTGACTTTTTGAGGTAGGTAATGGCCTCCGCGTGACTCCCTTCTTTCTCCGAGCAGAAGCCCAGGTACTTGCACACGCATTTCTCAAGCTTCACGGCCAGAGGCGACGGACGGGGAGACGCAAAGCCCAAGAGACGGAAGTACTCGGACTCGTAGATGCAAAGAAAGTCCGAGAGAGACTCCTTGAAGCGACCGCGGACGTAGAGGCTCAGGGCGCGGTTGTAGAGGCTCACATACTTCTCTTCCTCAAGCTCCTGCTGGAAGGTGGACTCCGGAGGACCTGTCGGTGGAGAGGACTCGCTACCATCGCTGGAGGACTCGTTCACGGCAGAAAAGTTACGGAGGATCATGATGACATCCAGGGAAATTCAGTCATTACTGAAAAAGACGAGAAAAGGAGGACTCAGATAATATTCAGAGGAAACTTCCCATCCCCACTAAAAAACATTGCTTATTATGAGTGCAGTTTTATTGACAATTACTGTAAACATGCATCAATAGAGGGCGCCCTTCATTCATAACATTCGATAACATTCCTTATCGAGGGTAGAAAAAGTGATTCTAGGGCAATCACCCCCTGACAATCACCCCCTGGACTAGCACCCCCGGGTATTTACCCCCGTTAGTAATATTTCTTATCTCTTAAATCCACTTATGAAGTAACTATACTATGTTTTTCTAGCTATTAACAAAGGTGACGTCACTGGCTAGCACGCAGTCC
>CP045890.1:32945079-32965505 GCA_013387185.1 Caligus rogercresseyi
TTTAAACTAAAGAAAGACAATCGTCACAAAAGACAAGTATAAGCTAAGCATATTGTTGATGGCCTTGGCCGGAAGGAGGGTTATATGAATCGATAACAAATAAGTTGAAATAGGTGTTACTTGAGAGTAATAGATATAAATGCTTCAGTTGGTAACTGATTTTTGTGTTAGAATGAATATCCATTTAATATCATGGACAAGAAAAAAAAACTTTTTTGTCTATTAGTTCGACAGAATAGCAGATTCCGACTAATATAAATAAGCAGATTAGCGTGTAAATTAGTCTATCGAACATAGACTCTATAGGGTTGACCACAAAAAACCATCCCTCTCGGAGTATTCGAACCTGCGTCCCCAACATGAGAGTTGTACACGTCGTAACACACATGGCTTTGCACTCCCTTAATAATAATTAATTTGATATTTTTATTAATTTTGACAATTTTTATTTTCATATTTATTCATTTTGACAAAAAAAATAATACTTATTCATTTTGACAAAAAATAATACTTATTCATTTGACAAAAAAAATAATACTTATCTTTTGACAAAAAAAAATCATATTTTTTTTAAACAGTCATAATTTCCCTTTGCATGAGGGTCTACTTTATCTAATTAATATTAATTTATTAGAAGAGTTCCTTCGTCGAATTCGTGAGTGACATGTAGATGTAAGCCCACGAGAGAGAAAAAAATCCCTAAGGTTGTTTATCAGGATATAATTTTGGAGTTGATGTTCACAATCCAACAGCCACGAGTAATGCGTTATGCCATAAGGGCAACACCCTTATTCACACTCTTTTCTTGCAACCAATCACGCTCGAGAAAAAGCTGAGGACTACCACAAAAGCATCCATTATCATTAAAAAAACAACTGAACTCTATAGGACAACAGAGGATTTCCTAGCATTGTATAAGATAAATAAAAAACCAGTACGTATAAACATTAATGAGGGGGTCTCGCGAGCATAAAAAGTTGAGAAACACTGTTTATAATAATATATAACTATCATTATTTTTAAGCTTATGGGTAGTGTTGCGTCGGGTCCTTATCAAGGACCAAGGACTGCAGTCCGGTCCGGTCCCATTTGCCCCAGTCCTTTTTGTCGGTCCTTAGAAAAGGAAAAATGTGTTTTTTACGTCATAGCCTACGTCATGTTGTCAACATCTCTTAATGCTATGAAAGGAAAAATCCTTTATAGAGGACAAATATAACATTTTTTTATTTATGTTATGAATAAGTATTAAATATTGGTTATTATTACAACAATAAATATTCTAAGGACCGATCCCAAGGACCGATAGGACCGGTCCTAAGACTGGACCGGACCGAATAAATTGGGACCGACTCAACACTACTTATGGGTCAAGTTTCTACATGCATTTAATACATGTACATTTTAGTATTTGTTATCTACTTGTTATAATTGTTGGAGTTTTTATTCATGGAATATGCAAAAATATCGTGTGTGGATAAAAATCACATCACGTGGGTGCGAATACAAACATTAAATGAGGATGTCTATACAATTTAAGGAAGAAGCTGAAAGCCACTGATTTATATGAATAATATATAATTTAGCTTTTTTGGGCTAAAGGAAACTATGTAAAAAGGATAAAACCCAACACTTCCTAAATAATTATAAAACTTTGCATTCTTATCGAGAAAGACGAAGGGCATCACGACACAAAAAAAGAAACGAAAAACACACACTTAACTAACTTGGCTCCTTCTTCAGTTGAATAAAGACAATTCTAGTAATATTGTATATAACAATTATGCATAACTTTAACTAACTTGGCTCCTTCTTCAGTTGAATAAAGCGGTTCTAGTAATATTTGTATGTATACAATTATGCATAACCTTTTCGTTCATATATAAAGGGAAATATTATTATAAAATAGACCCATGAGGGTAGTACATATCAACCTAAGCTACGGTTAGGTAGGTTTCGTGAAGAATAAACAATAACTTCAGTCGATGATGATTCTTGGACTCACTAATATCAAGGACTTCGACTAAAGTCCTCATTTACCAAGAATGGTGATAATGTGTCCCTTTATAACGAAAAAGTGCTCAAAATGGGCTCATTTTACTAGTTTTGTAAAAATAAAAATAAACAAATATGATCATTAATGCTCAATAAAGCTAATTTGACTGATAAGCTGAGCCCAAAGTCAGTGTAATTTCCTTTAAAAATGCATTTATTCAAAAGTGTCGATAAGACCAAAATTCCTAGTACAAAAAAATTCCTATCATTAATAATTTCGAACACAAAAAATGCGTTATTAGATTCTCCTTATACATAAGTGTTATATAAAATATTCCTAGAACCAATAAAGGCATAAACATAAAAGAGGCTTAAAAGAAATTCGTTGCCTTGAATGTGAGAGGAATGGAAAAGTGCGTGAACAATTTTGTACAGGCCTATATTCTCTTTGGATCCAACGGGGACGAAAGAGTCTACATCAGCAAGGAAGGTAATAAGCAATCGAATTCGCTGTATTGAATTCGAAAGCCTTGGTGGTAAAAAAAAGCTGACCTCACTAGAAATTTTGCTGCCAACAAATTGCGTAGAATAATTTTAGCAGCCGTTGCAAGATACGATGCTTTTTCGACCCGCATTACTGATGCTTCTGGCGACAACTGGACCTTGGCTTCGGATCAAATCAAATATTTCCCATCGATCTCTACACATCACCTCAAAGCTGTTAACAAGTTTTAAAGCATTTTAAATAATTGTGTAGCTTCAATTTTAAATGTGATGTATATTTGTATTTTAAATGTTTGATTTTGTAACCATGCTTTTGTTTTGATTATTTAAATAGTGTTATGATTGCCTTTTTATGATATTTGTTGTGATGTTCTTCTGCCATTGTATGAATTTTAGATTATAATATATATTTATGTATATTTATCACAATTACTTTTGCATTTGTAGAGAACTGGAATAAATAAAAAAATAATCACTGCCTTAAATAATTATTTAGCTTTACTCCTTGCTAAGCAGATGAGAAACATGCGGATAACATCGCAAATAACTATATTTGATCTCCTATTTCAGATGAGAGACGACACAAAGGGGTTGAAAATAACTCCAAACCTTTGCACATTTTATACTCATGGGAAACAAATTCAAATCCTCACAAGTTATAATCATAATTATTTAATCATAATTATTTTTCCAGCTGGCGGGCCACATGTCTGTATTAACTCTAGGCAAAGGGGTCTCCCTCCTCCTCCTTCTCGTTCCTTCACCAATGAAGTCTGGGTGAGTGAAGAGGCGGCATTGAAGGTAAGTAAGACAAGAAAGAAAGACAAAGTAACCTTGAATATTTTTGCAAATAATAATATCTATTAAAAGTACGACGTTTAAAAAAAGTAATGAGAGAAGAAGGGAAATGCTTTAAATTTGAGGCAGGGCGGCAGGCAGGCAGGAAGGAAGTATCAGCAGGCGTAAAAAGAATATATGTGTGTGTGTGTGTGAATAGGGTCATGGGTAAGGGACGTAGTAGACGACTTATTATTTGAAAGGTCAGTAGGCGCTTTCGTTACTTCAATATATCAATTCTACTTGTGTCATTTTGTATGTCGTAGTTATAAGGTAGCGAAGTTTAGGTGATGCTTTCAACTATGTGTTTAGTTAATTATCATAAAACTTAAGCTATGATAATAATAAGGCATATATATATATTAGGTATATATATATATATATATATATATATATATATATATATATATATATATATTATATAATATATATATATATATATATATATATATATATATATATATATATATATATATATATATATATGTGTGTGTATATATATCAGACTTGTTGATTATCGTTCATTTGTTGTCGTTCGCGACGAACGACAAGTTTTTGACGAACGATAAGGAAAATTCCTTATCGTTCGTGTTCGTTTTGGCGCCAAAAAAAGATTTTAATTTTCATGGGACAAATTTCCTTTATAAAAAAACGTCATCACTTTTTTAAGAAATTTCTTTCTAAAAAAAAACGTCGTCAATTTTTTTCAGAATGGTGAACGACAAACGAACGATGAACGACGAACGATTCAATTTAAAATTAACTATGAACGACGAACGACAATTTTTCGCGAACGTCAACAAGTCTGATATATAAATATTTCTTAACTCATTTCTTTTCTACGTCTTAGAGAGCCAGAGAGAGATCCATATATATATGCATTCATTATCTAGAATATAATATATAATATATGTTTGTATTGAAGGACATAGTTGTTTTTTATTGATAAACGTTTTATATAATTGCACATTTAAAATATGTATAAACATTTTCAAATGTTAAAAGACAAATGATTACGGACAATAAACACATTTACATATGAACAAAATACAATTTCCTATGACAAAAAATGAAATCAATAGAACAAAAATACCTTGGCAATCAAACATGAAAAAACATACAGCATTTAGGAATGTATTCACAGTGATTGCATCGTGTATTTACGATGACGTCAAAGATGAAGTATGTTATTGCTTCTGAGTCTCTTCAATGAATATTCAATTACACTCAAAATAATCAGAGAAGAAAACGGCAATCATAAATTATTTCATCCATCAATCACCTCTACCACTCTAGAAGTTCAAACAAGCGGCCGTTAGAGACAGGTGGCCGCTAACATATAGTGCTTTAATACCCTTTTTGTTGAAAAAATAGGGGTGGTCTCTATGAAGAGGGATTTATATGTGACCGCTATTAGAGAGTATATATATATATATAATTCATACGTATCATTATATGAAGAGGAGCGGAAGTTGAAGGCGTTGTTTTTTTTTATTGTCGAGAGGATCAAAACACGAATTATTCTGCATTTTTTATCACTTAAAAAGTTTCAAATACCTATTTAAGGCTTTTGATGTAGTTTAAAAGTGATAATTAAGCTTAGATATCCTCGACATATATAATACATGACGACTCTTTTACCTTGCTTTGATCCCTCTCGTTAGCTTTATAAAAGCGTAAGCTTAATATTTGCTATAAGCACTCTAATAGATTCGTATATTTATGGAAATCTTTTAAAAAACTCTATTTACCCTGATTTCAGAGAATAGGTTTCGGTGATGACATATATATATTGGGTTTTTTTAAATAACTAATTCCCCTAGTTATTGTATAAATCCCCTTATGATGTTACATACGATAAGGACCTGCAATTGGGTTTTTTTGTTTGTACAAAATAAGGGTTCCCTTGAAGGATGTGAAAACGTTTTAAATACAAATAAAGTTTGTTAAATTACATCATAATAATAAATGCCGCTAATACTCGTAATGCTACCACCTATTCTTTTTATAGGCACAGGATAATCACGTAGATGATCCCATATTAGGCATTGGCCTTACTCACAGACATTGAAATGGGAGGAAGTTGGTTGGTGTATTTGGTGTGTGTGTCTGTGTATATGAGAGAGAGGTAAATTGTTATGTGTTACATAAGCTTATAAAAAAAATAAGATAGGGGCCTCAAATTATGTTTATGTAGAAAATTGCTATTGTCTAATATATGCATCGATTAAACAGTGTTACTCATAATAATAATAATAATAAAGAATTATTATGGTTGCATGGTTTAATGCAAGGTAAGGGAAGAGAGAGGCGTCGGATTACTCAATAGGTGATGGACAAAATGAACTCACTAATAAAGATTCGAATATTTTGTTCATTGAAGAAATTTGTTCAAATAAATAAATAAAAATATTAGCCTACATTTATTTGGGAAAGAATAATAATGACGCTATTGCTCTTTTGAGTGAGTTTAAAAGATGTGTTCGAGTAGAAGAACCCCTGAGATACATCTCTAATTTCAAAGTCGTCTTCTTAGGCGACTTAGGGCCATGAACCCAATAATGTAAAAGGAGAGCAAATTGAAGGAGTTTTCTTTTGATATCACAGAAGGGATTTCAGTCTTCATCCGAACGGCAACTTGCATCAAAATAGAGATTTCTGTGGGTCTTAAAACCCCACTGTGTATATTGCAATTATTTATTGTAAGTCTATCATTAGGGATGAAATCTACAGCCCCCCCCCTATAGGTTTTTTGTCAGTGATGAAAGTATGTTGGAAGTCGACAAAGGGTTCAAGGCTAGGTCGGCGTTACGTTAAAAGAGAAAGAAGAGATACGTCAGAGCTGAATAAAATCTCTTTTTTTTGCAGGATGATTAATTTTATTTGAAGAAGCAAGCAAGTATTTGATTATTTGCAAAACAATGTCATAATAAAATGCAGGGTTCTGACAAGGATTTAAAACCATTTTCACCCGTGTTTTGGTCAATGTGTAGCTGTTTTTAGGTATATAATCTTCTACTCCTAGATACATGATGTGTTGATACAGGTATCTAGAAGAAATGGATATATATATATATTATATATATATATGTGTGTGTGTGTATCTCCTAGATACATGATACGTTCATACAGACGTCTAGAAGAAAAGGATATATATATATATAATAAATTACTCAAGATAGAAAAGGAAAATAATAACTCATGGAAGAAATAACCCAGATAGAAAAGGAAAATAAAGACGCATTGAAGAAATGACCCAAATATATGGGTAGACATACGAGTGGGATACAACTAAATATTATAGGAATGCCCTTTTGTCATTTAAATTGAGTAAATAATTGCTAAAAATAATAATTTAAATAATACAATATAAATCAATGATTTCTTTGGTGTTTATATACTTATTTGGGTAATTTTTCAAATCGTCATCCTTTTCCTTTTCTTTCTTGCCCATTTTTCTGTAACCATTTCTTTCTAATCCGTATTTTCTTTTCTGTCATTCCTTCCTACTATCGCTCATACCAGCTGCTTAGTCGAGCCAATCAGGCTGCAGAAATGATATCATTAAAATCCACTCGCAAGTAGCAAGAATGATATTAAAACTTGTCCCCACGTTCCTCATGATCGGGTGTAACAAAAAGGTTGTTCTTTCAAAAATGATTATTTTTTCTTCATAACACTATCTTCAATACTTTTTCATTGTCCGACAATCAGAGTGTTGATCCATTTATCGATAGATATGAGCAAACATTGCTTTCATTCTTGAGTATGACCATTTATATTCACTTAGTATAAATGTCAGGAAAAGGAGGAGTTCAATCTCAATGTTGGGGGTGCAGGTTCGAATACTCCAAGAGGGGATGGTCATTTTTGGTCTACCTCATGGATAAGAGTATCTTAGGTTGTATGGACTAATTTACACGATAGTATGCTTATCTATATCCAATCGGAATCTGCAATTCTATCGAACCATATAGGCACAAAATAGTTTAAAGTATTATCGAAAGTGAGACGATTATTGTTTGTAGGGATGAATTGTATTCTCTCTCAGTCATGTTGATTCCTCAGAATCTACGAATGAAGTCTTTATTCCAACTTGCCAAATGTTTTGTATTAATTATTCCCTCTTCTTTCCTTCAAACAATCACGTTTCAACAAGCATCACTATTTAATTTCTCTATCTCTACCCATGACTATTTAACAATATTATATTGATGACGTCACAAGAGTAATGCGATTTATTACGTTTCACTATCCCTGAAAACATTGCTTGTATTCTATTGCGTCTACGGATATTACAAAAATATTTGTTTGCCTATATGGTTCGGCAGAATAGCAGATTCCGTCTGGATCAAAAATGACCTCCCCTCTCGGTAGGATTCGAACCTTCGCCCCCAATATTGAGAGTTAACACCCCTTCACGCACTGACCACCTATCGCACTCCCATAGTACTTAATCATTTTGACAACTTTTTATTTCCATACTGATTCATTTCGACAATTTTTATTATAATACTTATTCATTTTGACAATTTTTATTATTCTATATACTTATTTTGACAATTGGAGTGGCCTGAACACACAGAGATATTGGACTACCTTAATATTTTGCAGATTTTAGTATTTGGTTAGCAATTTATAATAGTATTACTATATGTTATGGTCTTCATGCAGTAAAACAAATAATTAACCCTAATAAAGGTAACCAACTAATCCCTACGATTCATTGGTTAACAAATATTTCATTCATACTTTAAGAAATCTGATTGACAAATCAAATTTAATGAAACTATGGGTCAAGCTAAAAAGGCGCAGAGAAAAGGGTTGCAAATTGGCTGCAAAAGGAATGTATTTGATTTTTAATGGTTTTTGTCTGTATGGAACTTTATTTATATTTCTTCTACTATAAGATACCCTTTTAAAGTATGAATGATCTTATGAAATATTCTCAAATATATCAATTATTATGATGCAACCTATTAAAACATAAAAAACATTGAAATCGCTTCTACACTTTAAAAAAATATATCAAGTTTTAAAAGATTTTTATCTCTTATTTGATGTTCATTTTCTTATAAGATATGAGCTTTAATCTCATTTGAAAGGCTTCCCCATATTGTACTTTTTGAATAATATTTAACAAGATTTTATAGGACATATGATTCAATAACATTATGTATCCTAATTTGAAGATTGAAGCTTGATGACTTTTATAAAATGATCTTTATTATATTTAAGATATAGATGGTTTTGCATATAAGTCATTTTTTATATATTTGATGGCTATCCTCTCATAAAGGTCCGATATATAGTGTAAAATGTTTTTTTATAAATTAATCTCTGTGAGTAATTATATTAGTACAATCTTTTTAAGCTTGACAATTGTGGACTATTGAAGGATCCTGGTTGTTATATCACACATATTCAACTGGGTTATCATATTTATAGATATATAATATATTTAACAAAATATTTAATTGACTTGCCATTTATTCATTTTACTCATAATGCATGTTAATCAATCTTCAACAAAGGAGTGATTTTCTTATAAATGTTAATATAAAAATTAGCTATAAGAGGCAATATATATATTTTTAAATCTATTTTAAGGCCTATACTCTTGACTTTGCAATTACAATTACCTAATTTAATCCCCGACTGTTCTAACCATACATTTATTTAGAGAACAAAAAAACAGCATTTCACAAGATATAATAATATATAATATGAAGAAATTCAACTCGTATGATGAGATATGGGTGGCTTTCATAACAAGAGTAATTGTCTGCATATCCAAACATTTTTGTCTTTGATAAAGGACTAAATATATATCCGACCAATTTGTCAATTAAAAGTATGTCATCACGAGTTATAATATATATATATAATATAATATATATAAATATACTTTAACCCTCAGAGACGAAGCACTTTATGATAGGATCGAATATGAAATACCATAATGATTTCGTTTAGTTTCTCTCTTTGTGATTGATGACAATTCGTGTTGCCAAAAGAAAAAGAGGATGAAGAGCGGAGTTGGACTTTTCGATAAGTCCCATGGCATTTACAGCGCCTTTTCCCAACTTTTCCTTTGCTTAAGGATCATCCTTCGATCCCAATGAGGCTTATTTAGGAATATTTATTTGAAAACATTCGTTTTGACACGATTTCAAATGTATTAAATAATGTCTCTCTTGTTTTTCTTACCTGTCTACTGACTTCCTCAATCGCATGGAGCTCTTGTTTCTTGCGTCCTTGTGATGAAATGACGATTGCTCTGTTCACGGGATCCCGTCTCTGGCTCGGAATAAGAGATGCAAGAAGCACAAAGGCCACCAAAGTCACAATAATATGAAGTAGTAATAGACCCGTGAATAATAGGAATGTCTCGAGGATTACAGCCACACCACGGAGGGCTTTTCTGCACTGATGATGTTTTTATTAAATCGTTGCTTTTGTAACGGGCACTCCTTTAACAAACAACGACAGTCATTCTTCCTTTTTCTTTTTCAAGCAGTACTCACACAATGGAGAGGGGGGAGAGATTTATTAAAAGGAAAGCATTCTCTCAGCAGTGAAGTTACTCAGCTGTACATGCTGCGTCACTGTGGAAAAGGTATGTGTGGACGTCATTGGATTAAGGGACCTTTTAAAAATAAAACGGTGAATAGAGAGAGGCGTGATCAACAATAATAATAATAATAAAGCAGTTGCAGTAAGAAATCGACATTATTTGAGAGTGCTAATCAGTGCCTTAGAGTAGCAGAGTCTGGACGAGATGCTGATGAGTCATAACAAAAGCTGACAAATACCATAACAAACAAAATTTCATATCATAAATAAATAGGTGTTTGGATTGAATAGCAAATTTAATGTTATTCTTATAAATCAAAGGGGATATATTTTAATGTAAAAAGATGGTAATTGAGTTGAATTTGCTAAGAATTGCATTATTTTTATGATTTTGTCACTATTTTGAGCAAATAGGATTTATATGTTGAATAACATATGATTGCATTCTATTTTATTCGTAATGTAGGCAGCCCTTCATCAATCACGAAACCTTTTTGTTTTTTATGTTTTATATCTCTAGGATCAGTCATCAAAATAGGTTTCTCTTAAAACTTTACCCAGAATAAGAGCAACAAATGATCTTTCTGGAGTAAAAAACAACCTTGGAAGCATCCCACATACTGCCATCGAGAAAAACTTATGTCTAAAGCAATCCAATCGTACATTGCACAATTCAAGAGTAGAATGAGGCTACTGCCAATGTTCTCATTCTACTTGAAACTGATTGGACTCCAGAACGATCATTTATTGCTCTTATTCTGGGTAAAGTATTACGAAACCCTATTTTGATGACTGATCATAGAGATATAAAATATAAAAACAAAAAGGTTTTGTGATTGATGAAAGGCTTCCCACATTACGAATAAAATTAGAAATGCAATAATATTGTTATTCAACATATAAATCCTATTTCTGCTCAAAATAGTAGCAAAATCATAAAAATATTGCAATTAATAGCAAATTCAACTCAATTACCATCTTTTTACATTAAAATATATCCCCTTTGATTTATAAGAAAACATTAAATTTGCTATTCAATCCAAGCACCTATTTATTTATGATATGAAATTTTGTTTGTTATGGTATTTGTCAGCTTTTGTTATGACTCATCAGCATCTCGTCCGACTCTGCTACTCTAAGGCACTGGTGCTAATATATCGATTTTTATCACTCAAGGCTATGTATGTACGAATTCATAGATAGAAGTGATATTCTTAGGAAAACTTAGTCTCAAGTGCTTCTATCTATGATGTAATATATACGAATCCTTGAGTCCTTTAATATAACATATAATTAAATTAAGCAACTTAACAAACGAAGGGATACTGTGAGGCTCTATTTTGTTTCATTATATTTGAGAATAAAACGACTCTTACTCTATCGAAGAGACCTAGTAAATTAATTTGCCAACAAAAAAAATATTCATTGGAGGGTTTGTTAAACCTGCATTCAAAAGATCATTATGAATGATTAGGGATGTGAATTTAATTACAACTCTATGGGTAAGTGATTTTTAGGAATGCTATGCACTCCTAGAAATCCGCCTCTGCCTCTGAAAAGGGCCTATTTCTTAGAGACATTAATATAACATCTTGTCTTATAGTAGGAATCATTCAATAATTGACCTTAATGAATAATATCTTTGGGACCCATCCATATTATAACCAATCAGATACGAAAAAGAGTTTGTATTTTTATATTTTAATTGTCCCATCTCTTACTTTCATACATAAAGATAAAATGTAGGATAGTATTTAATCTATAAATATATCCATTACATACTTTTAGATAGCTTGTGGGCGTCCACGACCTTTAGCGCTCGTTTAAAAAAATCCCACAGTAACTTGCAGGTGTGTCTTATTCAAAATATATAGATGAATGTCTACCCCTGGCGCCAAATAGAAAAAATCATCGCCCGGTAGTGTTGTCCTACAGAAGACAAAAAAAATCCAGAGTTAAAAACGTCCTCCTTTAATTCCAAATGACTTGCAGTAATTTCAATGCATTTCTGTTTGTAAAAAGGTCCTCACTTTTTTCTGGAGTGCCATAAGAAGCATTGATTCAACACATTTATTTTAAAAAAAACGTTACCACAGAGAGTATCTTTTAAGAACATAAAATAAAGCGAACGGATGAACGCCAACAAAAAAAAATACATTCGTCCGATCATGTTAATTCGTTCAGGCGTTCGATTGTAAACGTGCTTTCGCGAAGGGCGTTCGCTTATTCGTTCAATCAACAACCCTGCTTTTTAGATAATTTAATAAGACTCAACTACAAGATAATAAAATATTAGAACATCTATAACAACCAATGACGTCACTGGTATAATTTATGTCTGTTTTTACTCCGTTTTTATCACAAATGAAGTCAAATTTTATATATAATATTATTAGGGATAACAAAACGTTTCCGTTTCTCGAACTCACATAAACCAGATTTTTTACTTATTTCACATCACATTTTCTTTGATAGTATTCAGTACTACTATAAGGCACTATAAAATATTGCCTTGTCTCCTTTATGACGTCATGAAATAAAATTTAATGGAGGAGAAAACCCTCTTGACACATCCTTTTACATTCTTTGTTTTTGAGGAGAAGCGAGTTGGCTTCTTTTGCAAGTCGTGTGTAGACAGAATAATAATAATAATATTTCATCATCCAAGTTCAACGCGCCTGTGTACTAGTAAAAAAAGAGAATAAAAAATGATAATATTGTCATGCGCTTCGTGTACTTTAAAGCAAAATAAATGCTGCGAAGAAGGGGAATTTAAAATAGTGATGACGTCATTGAATAAAGTTTACTCCGGGGATTTATTATATCTCTATGGGATTATAAATAGCTTGAGTCTTTGTATTATTTTTACTGCAGGCTATATCTGTATCATTTTTACAAGTTTTTTTTTACCTTTTCGATTATTTGATTCAGAATATATGCTGTAAAATAATTATGCTCCGTTTTAAACATTTTGTTATTAAAGAATGCTGAATTTTGATAAAATATATGATCAAAAATTATTTTTCACTATTAATTACCTAAAATATCCATTAAATGTAAGTTAAGTAAAGTATACTTTGAAAAATATAAATTAGTATGCATAAGTTTCGACGAGATGGAATACTTTATTAAAAATGATTTATTATTCCTTTGACGTCACACTATACGTTTATTTATTTAGAATCTCCTCCATTAACTTGTGATTTTTGAGGAGATGAAGAACACGCTTTTTCTTCCTCCTGCCAGGCAGAATCGGCTTGAAAGGCAGTAAGAAGAGTGTAAAAAGAAAAATATCTCTCTATTTCTATCGAGCTCCCTTTAAGTGAAACTGATATTTCTTCATCACTAGTGTCAGCCTTAAAATCAACATTTGACAATCTATTCACGACAGTTCCTTGAGGAATATGCTTGTATGGAGCAACCATTAAATCGAATGAATTGTAATCATTTTTAAACAAAGTAATTCAGAGAATATCCGAAAGATAGGCATCCTTCCAAAACAATGGTTAGGGACGTCATCCTTTCATTTGATTTTTCATCAAGTGTTGATTGAATTCCAAAAAGATATCTAGATCATTCGCCTACTATGAAAATAATCGTTAGCTGACTGTTATATACAGAGATAACCTAAAACTAATTATTTTCACGTCATAAAGGAGACAAGGCAATATTTTATAGTGCCTTATATTTGTACTGAATACTAGCAAAGAAAATGGTTTGTGAAATAAAGTAAAAATCTGGTTTATGTGAGTTCGAGAAACGGAAACGTTTTGTTATCCTAATAATTTATATATAAAATATTTGACTTCTATTTCTTGATAAAAACGGAGTAAAAACAAACATAAACTAGAGGCATATATACACTCAGAGAATGCAAACCTCCGCCGTCATGAGCCTTCCGAGGCGGATTTGCACGACTGGGGAGGCGAGAGAGACGGGGGAGGTTTCCCCTAGACGTAAATTCCGAGAGGAACACGCTCCCGGCACCCAATTTCACAGCACAGCGACATCTATTGGCAAGTAGGCTAACTGGAAATTTAGTAGTATTTAGCTCATTGGCGCCTTAATTCTGCAATCCGAGATGCCAAAATTTAATCACTTCTTCCTTTTGGCACTTCCAACAACTCCACAAAATTTCATCCAAATCCGTTCAGTACTTTTTGGTATCCTGCTGACAAACCAAAACTAACAAACCAACAAACGCCAGTGAAAACAATACCTCCTTCGCGGAGGTAATTAGACTGCGTGACGAGGGAGGCATTGAGGTTACTTACTTAAGAACAAGTCAGTCCTGACGAGAGACGAAGGAGTTACTCTCGACCACGATGTCCTGAAAAAAGTAATCCTTTGCCAATTTCACTACAACCTTTTTTAAAGGCCACCTGTCTACCTTGGTAACCACCCAAAGCGGGTACGAAAAAATACTAAAACCTGTCTCACAACGGTCACTCTTAGGGTATCCTGAGAGCCTCTCAGACAGGTTATACGTACCTAGATTTACACTAAGGAGACAATCATTGTGCTTTACGTTTTGAGCTTTGATCCATATTACATATTTTGTATGATGGGCCATCATAGGAATCGTCCTGATTTTATTGAGTTTATAAACTTTTCCCCTCTTCTAAAATGAAAAGAAAATCAAGGGGTAAAACTGTCTCGCTATTTCTTTCTTCTTGCATTTCGTACTATTTTACAATAAATAATATAATCAGTTGGTCATCTTGTAAAAAAGCACGTCCAAAAGCAACAGATACATATATTAAACTCTTTCATCAGATTAATTAAAACCCATTGCAGGAAAAATAGGACAAGCTTTGGTGTTTCCTATGATGCATCCGTTTTTCCAAGGAGAAGATAAAGGTGTGTCAACAACGAACCTCTCTAAGGCAGGCAGGTTGGCGTTAGCTGACTCAGCTGTTGATTGACGTCATTGTTGAAATATGCATATTATTATTAGACATGAAAAAAATCAGGATATTTTGGGCGTGTGAAAGGGAGAATGTTTTGAATGGCACAATTGAGTTCAGGCTGTTCCTGGCACTCACACATCACTCAAACTAAAGCATTCCCTTGAAAAATTGATTTTGTAAACTAATAATCAAGGAATACTAGAACTAACTGGAAAGGAAAGGGAAAATGTAGCTCCAACTTAAGGCCATGATACGAGATTAAGATAGCAATAAATTACAAAGTTTAATACGTATTTTCTCTAACTAATTGAGTCATTAACTTCATAATTCATAATTCAACGATCAAACAAGGAGCTATTATATTTACCAAAATTAATAACGAGTGTGATACATATTTAATACTTTTTATTATCAACAATAGTTTCCACAATAGTAAATATAATATTATTTAGATACGATACTTAGTTTAACAGTTAAAACCAAGTAATTCAAGAGTATAGTTTCATTGTAAAATAGACTGTAATTAAGAATTCTTTTTTTCAAATTACATTTCATATTGACGATCTTGATTCTCTGAAACTACACTGCCTCCATAAACTTATAGTTTTGGAAGGTGCCATGAGTTTCAAATCGGAGGATCTTGACGACGTTACAGCGGGGCTGAGGGCTTGGAGGTGAGCAGACTATTTTCTCCACGGAAGATAAGATTCCGCCACAGCGACCCGATAGTAGTTGCCTCTCCGCCCCTATTACAATATGAATAATGTATATTACATATAGGTGATATTAATTTTACGCATAGCGTAACTCTATCCTGTTTATCACTACCTTAACATTATTAATTAAAAACAGATGATGCAAATGCATTTCATTACAAAAAAAAACAAAGTCAATAACAGAATATACTACGTATAGCTACGATACTATTAAAATGGACAACAATACACTCAACATTTTAATGTTTAGTTAATACTTATTTACTGTCTTGATATTTAATAAAGTAAAAATCTATATCATAAAATAAAATAGTTATGATTAATATTATATATATCTTCTTAAATCATTTCATATTTTAAATTGCTTGTATAATAAAAATGGTACTTTTATTTAGATGAATAATTAGAAAATCTTATAAAAAATAGTTAGAAACTCTTATAAAAAATAGTTAGAAACTCTACTTTGACTTGGACCTCCATCCACAATAGACTCGATGCTCGAGCTAAATACGGAAATCTCCAGTCTTCTTAGCTATTTAGAAACGAAGCGTATTCCTATCCTACAAATAACTCAACCGTGGTCCAAAAACTCTGGTAAATTGGGATAAGTTCTCCTCGTAGCTCTTGTATCAAGTCTCTTCATATGAACAATGTCCATTATTTCACCCTTGGAGCAAGGCAGCTTAATAGCCATTCACGGTAGCAGTCCACGGAAGGGCAGCATAGCAGTTTGGATGGGCTTCTCTGGTTGGACCTCAAGGCAAATTCTGTCTGTTGAAGAGGAGAGAAACCATTTTAGAGACTTCATTTTTAGATGATGTAGAATGTGCGTTCGGAACGCGGGCGTCGCAGTGGCCGTTAGTGCAATAAAGGGACTTGGGGGAAATCCTTTGGAGCTTATCAAGAAATGTAGTCCGGGTGAAGGTCGTGTCCCACTGAGGACACACAGTTGGCCCATCAATAACGAATCGCTTGAGGGGATTCCGCGAATAAAGGCTTCAAAAGACTGTATGAGCTTCTGAGGAGCAGATACCTTCTCGGGAGTCATGTAGAGAAGTGGATTTGGGGTGTGAGGAGACAGAATTTCGTATGTTTTCCGCTGCCGGCCATAGTCGTCCCCGATAAGATGATCTGCAGGGATTCCCAGACCGTCGAGCTTTGTGGATTTATCATAATGAGGGATGCAGGAGGGATAGGACTTACAGTGACTCCGCCTTGGACCGCGGTTGGAACTGATAGCGCGACTCTTTCGCTTCGTGGGCATAAAAGCAGAGGGGCATTGTTCAAGAGGCCGCATTAATGGCTGACAGATGATTGAGGCGAAAGCTGTGGATATCATGACTTTTGAGCTTCACAAAGAGATCGTCCGAGAAAGAGTAGTCCCTCTTTGGCATATTATTAATCCCTGTTTAAAACGGAAGCAGAGCACTTTGAAACACAGAATATAGAACTTAAAATAACACTACACAACCACGTTTTTGAAATAAATATACGACTGATAATGTGGCCTCTAGGTGTGCATAAAGGGCGTGCCCGTTTATGACGTCATCCTTCCAGTTAGCTTCTAGTATTCCTTGATAATAATAAATAAATATGACGTCATGTTGAAACCTAAGTCCAATAATAATAATAAACACAACGTAAAATTTCCTTGTTCAATCACCTTCTTTATATCTCCTTGCGTTTTTCTCACTCTATTTCTCTTTTGTTGTGACCGGAAGGATAATAAAATCCACGGTCATGGCTATTGGCGTTTTATAAATCTCTGGTACTGGACATCACTGATTTATTGTATTATTTATTTCCCCCTTTCTTAACTCCTAAAATACCTGGCTATACATACCAGACTTGTAAATGTTCAAAAGCAAAAACCCGTTTTTTACCTTGTCAAATGGAGTCGACCAAAGAGGATATTCGTTGTTTACGTCCTTGCTTTGCTTTATGCACTTTTGTTCTCCAGCGCGATGTAATAATTATAAATAATAAAAGAGGTTTTCATGGTCAAGGGTAAAACTTTAGGGCTGAGAGGAACGCAAAATGAAATAGAGGCATATATACATCAGAGAGTTGCAAAACTCCGCTGTCACGGGTCCTTATGAGCCTTCCGAGTGCGATTGTTTCACGAAATGGGGCGGCATAGAGGGACCGGGGGAGGGTTCCCTCGACGAAATCCGAGAGGAAGACGCTCCCGGCCCGATTTCACAGCAAAGCGACATCTATTGGCAAAGTTAGCTAACTTGAAAATTTATTATTATTGTAGCTCGTTTAGCATCTTATTCTGCACTCAGAGATGCCAAAATTAATCACTTGTTCCTTTTGGCTTTCCAACAACTCCACAAAGTTTCATAAAATCTGTTCCGACTGTTTTTGAGTTATCTGCGGACAAACCAACAAACAAACAAAAAACCAACAACCAACGCCAGTGAAAACAAATACCTCCTTCGGCGGAGGTAACTAGAGGCATATATACACTCAGAGAGTGCAAACCTCCGCCGTCACGGGGTCCTTATGAGCCTTCCGAGGCGGATTTTTCACGACTGGGGCGGCCGTAGAGGGACGGGGATGGGTTCCCCTCGACGGAAAATTCCGAGAGGAAGACGCTCCGGCACTGATTTCACAGCACAGCGACATCCATTGGCAGAGTAGGCTAACTTGAAATATTTATTTAGTATAGCTCGTTTTGCATCTTAATTCTGCACTCAGAGATGCCAAAATTTAATCACTTGTTACTTTTGGCATTCCAACAACTCCACAAAGTTCATCAAATCCGTTCCGTACTTTTTGAGGTATCTGTGCAAACCAAACAAAACCAACGCCAGTGAAAACAATACTCCTTCGCGGAGGAGGTAACGATGTTCCATGGAGGGAGCTTGGGACGCGAGAGGGTTAGATAACAACTGAAAATAATGTTTCAGAGACTACTGATTGATATTCGGTAGTGGTTATGCATGCCATAACATAACGCTATTATTGCTGGGGTCTAACTATAGATAACATAGAGTACCGAAGTCATGTATGGTAGCGAGAATATCGGTATTGTTGAGGGGGAAAGACAGTGAAAGAGAAACTTAAGAGAGAGTGATGTGACACACTCTCCAATTTCCATGGTTAAAAATATGATGTTTCACTCTTTCGTTAGTTTTTCTGTCGCTGTTTATCCGGCAATGGAGAGCCAATACTCCGATATTCAGCGAAACCAGTCGTGACTTCATCACTCTATGTTATTTATAGTTGGACTCCATTAATAAATATTTTTTTAAATCAAAAAGTTATTGCTCATCGCTAGTCAAGGAATGATAATCAATGACAATTTTTTAAAATAAAGAAATGTCCACGGCGTCAGTAAATTTCCATTCGTGCTTGTCTGTATTTTTTTAGAGGAAAAAACGGATTACCATCTTATAAAATGGGGTAGATTTTGCTATAATTCAATGTTATCTAAATTCTCTAATATCTGAACCAATCGGTACCAATAGATTGAAAGGTGAGTATAAAGTTTTTTCAATATATATATATATATATTATTTTTGGTTAAAAGCATTTAATACTGTTATCGTACAATGAAATACATTGTAAAATACATTTAAGGATATGGATAAATAAAACATGTAATAACATTGATTATAAGTAAAAAACTTCAATGCGGGTTCAATATTACTGTCCAATTATTTTCGAAAAATATCTTAAAACCCCGCGGCCACCTTCAATTGATGGATTTGCAAAAAGAATGACCGGATATCAATTAGAAACAGTTTATTTTCGACTATGGATTCGGTCGAAAAAATCTGTCGATCTAATCAGAAGCAATATGTTCATTCGATATAATTTGTTGTCTCAAAAATGAAACGATTGACACACTTTGCTAGTCATTGCATACAGTGTGTGCAAGTTTTCTTCGATAAATCACGTTTTTTGAATAAAATATAAATATATAGAGATGAGCTTTAAAGAATACAGTCGGTAGTTGATTTGATGCTTTGGTTAAAATATAAATAATGATATGATTACGATCCACAGCAGCTGGAAGTGTTGATTCATTGAATTACCGAATAACAATCAGTAGCTTGAGCTGGGCTTAGAAGTCATAAGTTCTCAGGGCTGTTTTGAATCCCGAAATTGAGTCATTTTAATTCAACAGAGAATTTGTGGAAAAAATGAGAATAAAGTTGAACATTATAAATCGTCCATTACCTTCAGTTATTAAATGCTTTTTAGTTGGGTATAATATTTTTTAACCTTTTATCATGAAATTTGATAAGGAAATGAGGCAGATTTATGAACCTCTTCTATAAGATTTGAGAGCCTTGTCCAAGACAAGGAGTACTAAAGAGTGGAGGGAACACTCCTAATTAAACAATAATATTATACCTAAGTAGTCACACTTTAACAGTTTTATACTACTAAAAGAGATGGAAATTAAGTTTCTCAACGGACGCGATTCCAAAAGCTTATAGACTCAACGGACTGATTAGTCACCGGCACAAATCCTCACTATCCTTAGGGGGTTGTAAGTAGACGTGGAGTCCTCTCCTCTTATGGCCTCGAATGTCGTCGTTGCAAAAACTTAATTCATCTCTTAGTAGTATAAAAAATGTGTAAAGGGGGACTACATAGGTATAATATTATTGTTTACATTAGGAGTGTTCCTCCATCTCTTTAGTAGGTACTCCTTGTCCAAGATAATAGGCACTAATATAAGGTTACCCACCAACCTCGTGTACAAGACTGCCCTGGGAGTATCAAATACAATAACGCTCTGGCTCCTTTTAAAGAGTTGTTACCCAAAATGTCCTCACGAATTATTTCAAAATAAATAATTTAACTTTCTAAACATATTTTTTTATGTTCATATAAACATTATATATAATGAATTCTATTGTTTTTGGTTTGT
>CP045890.1:32965605-32996169 GCA_013387185.1 Caligus rogercresseyi
TTTTTTTTTGGAAAAGCATCTCCCAAAAGTATGACGTTTTTTAGAAAAGAATCCCAAAAAAAAGTGACGACGTTTTTTTGTTTTAAAAAAAAGTCGTCTTTGAATTTTTGGTTTTACAAAAGTCGTCTTTGAATTTATCATTTATCGTTCCTCATTTTTTGGGACTAACGATAGTGAATTAGCGATAATTTTAGAAAAACTTTGCGATAAACGATAACGATAAAAGTTTGACCTCAGCGATAATTATCGTTTATCGCTCATTTATCGCACACGGCAGCCATATATATAATATATATATATATATATAGCTTCCCCTTAGTTATATTCCAGAATACTTTATAATTAATGATGGCTGGTTTATAGGATAGATATATCAGACAAAATGGCTGAATATGAATTAATGTTCATTCTTTTGCGGACAATTCCTTCAATCTTTCACTTCTTTCGGCGATTGTGGCACCTATGATTCTTGTTATATCCACATTTTCAATCGAACACACAAAGTAATATACTTTATGTATCAAGAAATAAAGTATTACTATACGAAATGAAATACATTCTCTTGTCGGATCAGTTTACTAATAAATAGCCTCATAGTTGCCAGAGCACATAAACGGGGTGAATTTTTTTTATTTCAATTCCTCACCTGGGTTTAAAATCCGAGAGACTTGATAGGCCC
Organism: Caligus rogercresseyi; assembly: GCA_013387185.1. Lineage (NCBI taxonomy): Eukaryota > Metazoa > Arthropoda > Copepoda > Siphonostomatoida > Caligidae > Caligus > Caligus rogercresseyi. Next base: position 32,966,285 of record CP045890.1, read on the forward strand.
AATCGATTAATGGCCAATTTAACTTTTTGATCCTCATCAAGGATAAAGAGATTTTCCTTCTTTATGTAGTATCGGCAGCATCCAAGACAGCAGAGAGTGGAAGGAGTCCGACAACCTCGGAGCCAGAGACTGCGACCCTCAGCGTCTCTGCAATTGCCTTACACTCCTCAAAGACCTAAATGCATTGGGGTCTCATCCATGTCCGTCACGTTCAGAGATACCTGAGCAATGTTGCTCTCCTCTAACCACCATCCATGCCCTGGACACATTTGAATTTCCCGGGGATTCCCTTTCCCGCTCCCTTTTCCCGAACTTTAATTGCAATTCTTAGAAAGAGAGAATAGAGTTAAGCTTTGCTTGCTTTAAAAAATGTTATTGACACTGGTATGTGAAAAATAAATGCATCTGGTCGTTTGTTAAGCACATTAGTTAATTTAGGGCCCCAATATGAACTTGAATATAGTTTTCAAAGAATGGATTCAATTTTATAGTCTTTTGACTTTTTTTAATGTTAAGAGACATTATTTGATGTAACTTAATAAGTTTTTGTTTTGATTGGTTGGTTTTATGTACATTTTTATGTTCAATGATCCAAATCAATAACTGGAACCTGATTTAAACCAATAAATATAATTTTAACTTTTTAAAATCATATAGAAAAAAGTTCTATTAGAAGCTAAATTTGCAAATTTGTTTAGCAGAATGAAGTAAATAGAGAGAATATATAAGTAACAAGTTATTTCTTTTATCTATATATCATAAATACATTAATACCTTTGCAAATTTAAAGCTTTGTTACGTAGAAAAACGTATATGGAAAACAGTTAAAACGATTTTTAACTCTTGAAAGGTTTGAGATTTTCAAGAACAGTCCGAACTTAGCTATATGTAATGGTATTTTCACCGATGTATCATGAATCGAGGAAATGTGGACTTTAATTAATCAATCTTATACATTTGTAGTATATTTAATATGATGGTTTTCTAGTCAAAATAATGAGGAGAAATTGAGTAAAGTATAAAAAAGTAAAGTGAATAACTTAAGAAAAATAGTTGTATTTTAGTTATCCAACTACCGGCATAGGAATCACATTAACTTATTGGAGACATGCTCAACTTTCATGGAGATCAACTTAATTGAAAAAGATCTAGGTTGATTGATGAGCAAAAACGCTTATTTATATAGGGATCCCCTTAAGATTGTTCATACAAACTCATCAACAAAAATGATTTTTTATATTTCATAACTCATTTTTTCCTACATCTCATAGTTAGAATGGTGCACCATTTATCGTGAGATATGATAACATCAAAAAAAGTTCTTTAATTCCTTGGCATACGCAGAATTTAGTGAGCTGAAAGTTAAGTTTGTAACTCTAATACAGCATGGTTGGTCCAACATTGTATTCAGACTATCATTGAATCATACATGCAAGACAACAAAAAAGTATATTTAGTTAGGTCTGTCTACACTGGTTCCAATAAAACAGATTATAACTCCAGAATCGCTGAAATAGAGATCAATTATTGCAGGAAGACCTATAATTGCAAGGAAATAAATTAAAATAATAACTCATCTTCTTGAATGCATAATCGTTTATACCTTGGGTCGATACATTATGTTCTTATAGTTAGTACAAATGTATCTTTGAGAGAAAAACTTGCTAAACGGGTAAACAACGTGAATAATATCATGGTGAAGGAGTGGAAATGATATTATTGTTTAGGGTAGTGGTTCACATTATCAAAATCTCTTAGCAAAATAATACTCCAATCTATATGCAATTTTGCCGTACGTTTGTCATATAAATAAATAATATATATATATAATATTTAAAAATATGTATTTAATAAAATATTATATATGTATATAATTAATATTAATAGAGGACATTGAAGGAGTCCCTTCAAAGGATTTGACAAGAGAAGAGATACTTATTGTCCATAACATTATTATCTCTGAATTGATATTCACATCTCACAGCTGCGTGTGGAAGTATGCTTTATTTCCTGGTACCAACTGCTTCTGTTTCACTCATTCTTTTGTCTTTCAACCAATCATGTTACCTGTTCGCTATGTTTTATAAACTTATACCCAATTCAAACTATTTGGCGGGGAGGAAATATATGTACACCATTGCATATTCATCACAGACGAGTACTATACGTGAATACTTATGGCTTGTTCCTTGGTTCCGAGGAGATTGATGTTGTAGGCGATGAGGAACTTCCTCACGCCCGTGACGGTGGCTCCCCAGGAAGGAACAAAGACATTTGATCCAAAATCAGGAGCCCACTCTGGCTTCTTAGCTTATCTTCTAGTCCTTCGTATTCCCCTTCTCGGATTTGAGGCATGGTGGTTCTATAGGGCTTAGCCGGGTCTGCAGATTGTCCATAGAGGTACACAGGGATGGAGAGCTCTTGTGCGAGTCTTTTTCCAAATATCTATGAGTCGAAAAGAAGAATTAATCATAAAATAAGTGTTAGGTATTCATTTATTCTATTAACCTGTTCGGGTCCCCTGTAAATATATATATATAAATAAATATATATATTTACAAGTTCTTTTTTATACGTATGTATCAGGCTTGTTGATCGGAGTTTTTTCTGATCGGCGATCAATAGCGATATAGCGATATGATCGCTGATCGCAGTATCGCAAAAGGTCCTGATCCTTATATCTTTTGATCGTAAGAAAATCACTAAAAATAGCGATCCGATCAATTTGTATAAAATAACTAAAAATATTTTTTTTGTTTTTTTTGGAGATTTCTTTTCTAAAAAAATCGTCATCACTTTTTTTGGAGATTCTTTTCTAAAAAAAACGTCACCACTTTTTTTTGGAGATTCTTATCGTTATCGTTTATCGCTTACCGCAAGTTGGGTTTTGAAATTTTTTTACCGTTTATCGCAAGTTGAGAAAGTTGTTATCGTTTTATCGTTATCGCAGTTGAAAAAACAGTTATCACAGAAACCACTGAGAATTAGTATTACATAGCTAATTTTTTTGTTGATCGCAATTAAATTGATCGGATCGCTGATCAGAAAAATCCCTGATCGTTATATCGCTATATCGCAAAGAATTTCTGATCGCTGATCGATCGCTATTTTTTTCCTGATCGCTCAAAAGCCTGGTATGTATACATCGGAATTTTATTTGCAAATAATAACTTTATAATTAGGGGTGAAGTTTTTGTCCCTGAGTTGATGCTAACGCCTCAACAGCCCCGAGTGCAAAAATGTCAACTGCTTTTTACTCAGGTTCCTTTTCTTTCAACCAATACGTAATAGAAAAAGTTTACAGTATGTAACCCTTAGTAATAATAATAGCAATTAAGGATGTGGGAATTTATGTAAGTACCTTCGAGACTTGGACCGCTTCCTCGATGCTTACACCACGAATGGGTATAAAGGGACAGACATCCAGGGCACCTAAGCGGGATGCTCTCCCTTGTGCTTCCGCATATCAATCAAGGAATAAGCAGCTTTTGCAGCCGCTAGGGCAGCCTCCACAATCGACTCTGGATCCCCTACGAAGGTGTAGACCGTTCGATTAGTGGAAGACCCCGGGTCAACGTCAAGGAGGGTTGCCCCTGGGACACTTCGAACTGCATTCGAAATGGCATCGATCGTGGCTGAGTCAATGCCTTCGGAGAAATTGGGGACGCACTCAATGATTTGACTCATCGTGAACTGAGATTTCTTCTTTTGCAACAATCGTAAATCAAGTTTGTTGTCTTTTTTTCAAAAGAAGGTCAAAGTTCATTGAGAATGACTGTTTTTTATATGTACATAATAACATATTTATTGGATATGAATATAGACACACATCAGATGAAGGAGAAAATAAGAGAAATCTGAGACTTCTTTCAACAAAGTAACTGTCTTCATTAAATAAGTGGGGGGGGCCAATTGATTCACCAAAGAGAGTTAACAGAATAAATGCAAAACACATTAAAAAATGATTTAACATAGCTTCTTAATAAGGGATGTAATAATGTTATTTTGTACCTTAAATAAAATAGAAGAAAGTATATATTGTTATTACTTTATTAAGAGCGACCGATTTTCCACCCATCGCAAAAATACTTCTTCGAGTCGAGAATAAACAAATGAATACAAGTATATAGATATATATATATATATATATATATATATCTATATATATATAGCTATATAGATTATACTCTAGATCTCTAAAGTTATTCAGTAAATGTGTTATCATAAGCAATTATATTTTAAATAAGAGTTCCATTTTAAATTAGGTAGTCCGATACTCTGTTGTGTTTTCCTTATTTATGTATTTCGTGCAATATCTCCTTTAATTGGTAGGTAACTTCAACTCTGATAGTTGAGAAATATGGACGCATCAAGCTTGATACTACATTATATATGCTCATACAATATTCATACAAAATCATAGATAATATTGAATGTCGAAGTAACACATAGTAGCGCTGAATATCGGGGGGCTCTCCATTGTTGGGGAAAAGCCAGGGAAAGAAATAGTAAGACTTCATCTATCAATATCTTTCCCCCAAGGAATAGGGAGTGCAATATTGTCAATTCCTTTCTCTTTTATTATAAAAAATATGAAGTCTCACTCTCTCTTTAGTTCTTTGTATCGCTGTCCTTCCCTAAAGTAAAGTAGCGCATGCAAGGAAAAAGTGAACAAAAAAATTGGCCAAAATTGGCCAAAATTTTGCTTATTTTCTTTAACGTTAGATGTCGCTAGTCCATGAAATTACGTCACAATCCTACTTAAAACCGGTTTAAAGGGATTAAGTTTGATAATTTGAATATATCAAATAAAAACGTCTCCAAATATAAATAATACAAAGGACTTGTTATTATTTTCAAGGAGCTCTAGCATCAAAGCACCCCTTACGGATTAAAGAGAACTGTAATTTTGGCAATTCTTTTGGGAAAAAAGGAAGAATTTTATGTTATGCATGCGCTACTTTACTTTAACGCTTTATCTTTCCCAACAATGGATATCATAACAAAACCCAAATATTCAGCATTACCATTCGTTACTTCAGCATTCCATATTCTCTAGGGCAAAAATCTATTAAACTCTTATCATCGAAATTCAATCGTATTGTGAACTGATTTGTTATCTTTTGTTCTCAGAAGGGTTTATTTGGTAACATGCAGGGTCGGATGAAGGCCGTCATTGGCCAATAGACTCTTTATGCATTATACATCATTGATTCCTATTTTATTAATATCCAGTGAAATCATCACGCTGCTCTTAAGAAATGATATAAAATATTACTCTCTCCGTCTTTCATTTTGTACATAATTAAGACAGAGAATATACAACAAGTGCCATGATGCGTATGTTGCTTCGGTACTTTATTTTCTTATACAGGGTGATTCACTAGAATTGAGACTCTCACTTTGGTAACTCCTACGTTTCCCCAAATTTAATATTCCCTCCATTTTTTTTTTGTTGTTGATAGAAATATCGGCTGTGGATGATTTTAATACCGACTTGACATAGAGAAAGAGAAAAAACTGAAAACATAGAGACATCTCTCTGGCCTCTCTTTGATTATAGTATTAAACCTCACAAACATCTCCCTTTTTCATAACAAAGCTGTTATTATTATTATTGCGTTACATTAAACAGATTGAGTTATTTAACTCTAGAGGAGGAACCTTGATACGGAGTTCCCCCTGTGTCCGGAGTCACTTATTCGACAGGATTCCTGGACGAGAGGAACTCCATCGTTACTTGTCGGGACTGTCTTGTTCTTATGGTAAGTAATTCAATGCCTCCCTAGTCACGGAAGGCTCTCTAGGTTCCTCTCAAAGCTTATTAATTCTCTTAGCATTTTCTGGCCGATTTGACGACGAAAGTGAAGGAGGAAGACAGTAAGACCGCCTCTCATAATTCATCTAGAAGATAAAAGAAACAACGCACCAAATTGTATTTAATTTTTTTAATAATGTAAAAAATAATAAAATAATTAGTAAAAAATCTGTTATGAAAAAGGGAGAGGTTTGTGAGGTTTAATACTATAATAAAGAGAGGCCAGAGAGATGTCTCTATGTTTTCAGTTTTTTCTCTTTCTATGTCAAGTCGGTATTAAAATCATGCACAGCCGAAATATCAGCTACAACTTTCATAAAAATAAGTTGTGTGAGATAGCCCTGTTTCCAATAGAAAATTGCTTCTGAACAGGATTAATTTGACTTGATTTTGGCCTCATTTCGTATGGAAAATCTACGGTTGAAATTATGAAGATTTTAAAGGCCACAGTGAGCGGAGCAACGGTCTACAGGACCATAAAAGCCTTTAAAGAGTTAGGCTAGGTTTCAAGGAAGGTTCAGGTCCGGAAAAAAATTGTGAGGACACTGCCTGGGAAGAAGAGGATCAGGGACAATCTCAGGACAAATCCAACTTGATCCATGAGACAGATGCCAAAAGAGGAGTACATGAGCACTACTAGCATTGGAGATTGATCAGGAAAGACCTGAGGATGCTCGCTTATAAGAAGAAGCCACCTCAGATTCTGTCCCAGGCCATAATGAACAAGCCTCTTATCCGTGGGAGGAAAATTATTCAACAACTCTCCAAAGACAGGTCGCCATCAGTTCTCTGGACAGATGAGAAAATTTTCACGGTCCAGGCCACCCACAACAGTCAAAATGACCAGATTTTGACGTGGAAGAAGGAGGATATCCCTGTGGAGCTGAGGACAGCCTTCAAAAGGCAGAAACCACCCTCCGTCATGGTCTGGGCGGGCGTGACGTCGGACGGGAAGAGGGCCCCTTTGATCTTCGTCGAGGAGGGGGTGAAGGTGGACCAAGCGGTTTATTTTTACCCTCTTTCCGAGGAAGTAGTCCCATGGGTACAAAGAGAGTATCCAACGACACCTTTAGTGTTCCAGCAAGACGGGGATCCATCCTACACCAGCAAATTGGTTCAAAGCTTCAGTAATAATATGTTTGCAGACTTTTGTCCCAAGTACTTGTGGCCACCATCCACCCCAGATCTGAACCCCATGTACTATGGAATATAGTCCATTCTGGAGAGAAGGGTGTGAAGCAAGTCCTGACCATCAGTGGAGATTCTAAACAAGAAACTGCTTCAGCCATGGGCCTCCTTATCGAAGGAAGAAATATCTGCCTTTGTTGCCTCCACCGTTAGGAGTTTCAAAGCTGTACTCAAGGCCAAAGGAGGATATGTGGAAAATTCATAAATATATATTGTTTATTACATATTACTCTACTGTTTTATTTAAGCAATATTTATGAAAATTTAATACAAAGATATAACATCGTAATACGTGTGTCTCAATTGTAGTGAATCACCCTGTATATTATATTTACATTTATATACAAATGTCTTACAAGCCAAAGGACACGCAGCGGCAGTCTAGAAAAGCATGCTCATTAATCCACTCATGGTACTATGATTATTGAATCAAAGTACTCTGAAAATCCATTACAAAAGGATTCGCCCTCTAACAGTCTACTCGAAGAATATGTATATCTGTATATCTTTTTTTGAGGGAATGATAATGTTGCCCTTCAAAAAGTAAGCGGATCAGGAGAAGGGCGACGCCAAAAGTCAGACGATTTTAGGGAATAGGGAAGGTGTCAAAATTGTGTGTGTATTTTCTTTGTGCCTGAATGCAGTATGTATGTGCGCATGTGATTAATCTATCTCTTTGCATTTAATCATAGTCAACCTAAAGCGTTAAAGTAAAGCAGTGCATGCAAAAAAAAAGTAAACACAAAAAAAAATTGTCAAAATTTTGGTTATTTTCTTTAACGTTAGATGTCGCAAGTCCATGAAATTACGTCACAATCCTATTTAAAACCGGTTTAAAGGGATTAAGTTTGATGATTTGATATATATCAAATCACTACAAGATAAAAACGTCTCCAAATATAAATAATAAAAGGACTTTGTTATTATTTTCAAAGAGCTCTAGCATCAAAGCGCCCTTACGAACTAAAGAAGAACTACAATTTTGGCTAATTCCTTTTAGGAAAAAAGGAAGAATTTTATGTTATGCATGCGCTACTTTACTTTAACGCTTTAAGTCAACCTTGTTAACTTGTTGTTAGCCCTTAGTGAAACGTTTAGTGATATAATTATGCACATTATATGTTATTTCTGTTCACTTAACTAATTGTTATAAGAAATAATTATTTTTATTATCTCTCTTTGATTAACTCTGAATGTGTATAATATGTCAGCGTATTACGCATATACAAAACCAGGAATGTCCATTTTCGGATCCTCTGAAACGTCATATAAATTACTCAACATACCCAAGGGTAAACTTGACATGGAGGCCTCCAAGAGCAAGAAGTACCTTTCAATCATGGACGCACGAATCCTTGAAACTTCTTGATAGAAAACAACAACATCTCAAGGACGAAATCCAGCGCCTTATTAATTATAAATACAAATAAGGACCGAAATCATGCCTGCATTGAAAGATATAAGTTATTTGAAGAGTCATCATGGAGACAACACATCTATACAGAACGAGGATTGGTGTTTGAGCTAAGAGGGGTTTGACTTGAAAGGTTCCAATGACTGCAGAGGCACTAAATGGATTATAAACACAGCGACACCCAAACTAAAGTTTGTTTGATTAGCTCCTAGTCCACTACGCGGAAACTCAATTCGGTATCAGGCGGCAATAAAATGCTTAGGAGCTGCATTATCAAATTTATTCAAAGTAAATAGGCTCTAACAAGGTCCTCCTCCATGCTTTTTCCCTTCTCGTCCTCTTCTCGGCCAGCTATTTCATCTCCATCCTCGTTCGAGAGATAAAGTAGATAGGGGTTTGTTGTTTGTTTTATTTATTACTATCATCCACGATAGACATACACACGAAAACGCACATATAACACTAAAGTAGAGAACACAACCACACTACGGGGTATCTGTGTTACAATAATAATAATGATAATAACGTCACCTCCTGCGTTGGTATGGGCAACGAAGACAATAGTGGCTATGCAGACGACTTCTTCCTCTGGGCCGTTGGTGACTCTCTTGAGGGAGTCGGGTCCCTTTTGGAGTCAAGGGCAAACGCCTTCTCCAGATTTGCGGGGGGAACGGCCTCGTCCTTAACGCCGCCAAGACCCAGCTCATGATCGGGGGCAACGCCAAGAAAAAGGATGTTGCGGGCTTCACCATCAACGTCACGGGCGTCGAGGTGCACCCATTCGATGAAATTGAGTTTCTTGGGGTCAAATTTGACACTGCATTCACAACAGTACCTCACAACATCAACATCGCTAAGGCAGCAGCAAAGCGGGCTGCACTCATCTCTAGGCTTGCCGTGCACTTACCAAGAGGAAAATACCTACGGCAGCTGGCCAAAGGATTAATGATTGGCAAAATCTCTTACGCTGCTGCAGCTGTGACCATTCCAAGACTTGATAATGAGTGCAAGGGGCCAAATGCCGCACACAGGGCGATACAGGTCGCCATAAATGACGCCGCCAGGAGCATCGTTGGATGCAAAAGACGGATCACATCCACGTCCGCGACCTCCTTGAGAGAGCAGGCCTTCCCTCCTTCAACGAGGTGGCCGCCAAGGCAGTGGCCCTGGAGACCTGGAAATGCTTTTACTCCAACGACGGTGGCGGCGGTGCCAGGAACCCGGTTGGTGACTTCGTCTTCCCCATCCCGAGGAGGCCCATGAGGTCCACCACTCCAATAGCGTATCCACTCGGAAGAGAGACGGCTACCTTTGCATGTCATGCAATATCGGTGTGGAACATGTATAAGGCTTTGAGGTCGGCCACGACCCTTCACGCTGCCAGGACCGCAGCTAGGGCCATTGGACGCAGCGTGCCCACATAATCCATGCTATATTTTATTTTATTTATTGGTTCTTAGTTTTTTCTTTTAAACATATTTTTACTGTTTTTATTTATATATTTATTTTAGACTAGTTACAAATGTAACTAATATGCCCTATGGCAAAATATACTCGATTGTACATATGTACATATACTTATTCCTACTTAAATACTAAAATTATTTACAATAATATTTTTATTATTTTACATTGCATAAATTTAATTATTCTAATGTTTTCGTCCTCCTCTTGAGAAACTTCATGCCTCTCATAGGACAGAGCAGGACATCTGTTTATGAGGTGATCTGCAGTCTGCGGTTCTTCCGTGCAGAAATCGCAAATTGGACTGATGTTCTTCCATTTACTCAAGTGCGAGAGAAAAGGTCTATGGCCAGTGACTGCTTGAACAAGCAGTTTCATATTCTCTCGTCGAAATTTGATCGTGTTTTGTTAAGGAGTTTTCAACATTAGACGAGTGTGCTTCATATTTACGCTGTTTTTGTGACGGCTGCTCCACCTTTGATAAAACAAACTATCTACCGCCTTCTTGACGTAGCTCGGCGGTTCTCCGGTGCATATTTGATTTTGAATCTCACAGCCTCTTTTGTAAGATAATCGGCGAATTCATATCCATTAATGTCACTGTGACCTTTACACCATTCAAGGTATATATATTTTCTCCTTTTTTGCTCTTATCAAAGTTTCTTTACATTCTTTGACTATGCAGCTCTTCGTGAGTGGATTGAGGAGAGCTGCAATTGCCGATTGAGACTCGGATCGTACAACAATATTCCTTGTAGGTTTTTCCAGTTTCAGAAGGTATTCCACAGATCTTGAATTCTCGAGGACCTCAGCCTGAAATACTGATGCCTCGATTTTTAATGACGCCAGTGAATGATGTAGAGTCATGTCACCCCTAGTGATAGCCCATCCTGCGCCCGTATTTCCGTCTTGGTCTTTAGAACCGTCAGTATAGATTATTGTATCCGGACATTCTATACGATTATTATTGATCCAGACTAGGTCACCTTTTATGTAATCACTAGGCCCATTTATATTTGCTTCACAAAGCAGCTTATCACTAGAAAAGCGGTGTCAACGCCGTCTTGGGAGGTTGCCAATGCCATCCCAAGTATCTTGTGTAAAATGCCTTGTTCTCCATCTGGACTTTGTTGCCTGTGCTTGTACATATAGGTCTAGTAGAATTATACCTAAAGCTGACTCCATGCCTGCGGTAGGTGTTGACCTTAGTGTTTGAGTGATTGATAAAGTGCTTTCCTTTGTACACTGGTTAGTATTTTGTTTCCACTTTTTTGGATGCAATAGTATGGCCCCATACAAGACAACCATAACATATGATTGGTCTAATCATTGATTCGAAAAGCCAGATAACTTTATCAGACGTCAGCCCCCACTTTTGACCTATGATTGCTTTTGCCCTAAGTAGATAGGGGTATTATCTTTTCTTCACAGAGAGTCCGCTAATTGGGGTAGACTATTTAGTGTAGTGATAGGTCAAGAGCTTAAATTTACTACTCGAGCTTGGGCGAGTAGTAAGAAAAATTACTCGAGTATTTACGAGTTTTTACTCGTAACTCGGGTAAAATTTAAAACTCGCAAAAAAACTCGTTATTTGTAAGAGCTCATTTTATTAATACATATGGAAAGGAATAAAAATTTGATACTCCTAGGAATACTTGTATTTTTTAGATCATCCTTTAACATCCTGATTGATATGAAATAATCATACATACGATATAGAGTTTCTATGCAGTTCGGGATTTCTTACTCATTTAAAAAAATAGAGTTTAAGTCCTTTATTTTGTAAAATTCAAAAATTTATCCCTCGCGTTCAGTTTTAATATAATTGATATTTTTTAGGATTTACAGTTTTTTGAGCTATAAGTGATATTTTTCATATATTACTTGATATCAAAGTCTAAATTAATATTCAGTTTTTCGAAACAAACTTCTGGTTCGTTACAATACTTGTTCCATTATCATTGTATATTTTGAACAAAATTTTCTTGATTAAGACTAGTGGATCGAAAAAATCCCCTCAAACACTAGATTGAGGTCTTTTGAGGTAATTAGCAACGTTTCCAATTAATTTCTATGAGACTGAAGATTATTATTCACTGGATTGTTCCATTTGCAGTTGCTTGAAAAGAAAAAGACATTCCAAAAACATTATTATTATATATGCATATAAAAAGGGATATTTTTTTTATTCACAGCTCAAATATTATATATATATATAATTATATCAGGAAACGACCGGGTACCCGGCCCGGCTGTTTTTTGAACGTTCCATCCCGGTGTCTAGAAATCAGCAGGCCGGGACTTTAATATATTCGTTCCCTCGTCATTCTGAAAAAGAGGACGTTTTTTAGAAAATAATTCTTAATATTTCAAAAAAATATTTAATTTTTTTTCTGTAAAAAACGTCCTCACTTTCTTTTTTTTAATAATAGGAATGTTTTTTTAAATGTCGTCTCTTTCAGAATTATAAAGGAACGAATATATTAAAGTCCGGTCCGGATCCCGGCGAAAAAACGTATCCTGGTCGTTTCCTGACTTTTAGATGATGTATTGTTTATATTTATTTTATGAAGCTGGGATGATTAATAAAGGAACAGTAAAATCTATTTAAAACAATAAATTATAACATATTCATTACATAAAGTACCATAATAAGACCGTCTCATTACTAATATATTAAGAATCAATGCCTTTTGAAGCTCTTGATTGGTCCAGACATATTATTTGAAGGGACGAGTTTTTCGTTGAATAAGAAATTTACACGTGGTAACGAGTTTGTCTCCGAGTAACGAGTTTTTCTCCGAGTAACGAGTTTTCCTCCGAGTAACGAGTAAAAGCTCGTCGATTTCATGCACGAGTCGAGTATTTGAAGACTTTTTTACTTACTAAATAAAACTCCAGTATTAAAAAACGAGGTTTACTAGTGACCCATCACTTCTATTTACTAAACTTATATTTAGTTAAAAGTGTGATTAATGTATACCAATATACATATAATATTTAAAAAAAGTTGCATAAAAAATACAGAAACTAATTACGGCTTCCAATTAATAAAATAAGTCAGGCTTTTAATATGTTTGGGTTATTCTGGAAGGTCCATGAAATATAACCTGATTTCCAAAACCGGTTATTGGCATAATCCAAAACAATGTGTATACTATTTTTCATTACACCGGTACACATTGTTTTTACTTATGTTTACTCCATTAACCCATTAAATGACTTGAAAGTTGTGAATGCTGTGGAACTTATATGATAGTGCACACAGATAGATAGAAAATCATTAGGCAATCATCAGTATACCAACAGTTTATTACCTTTTACCCTTGAGGAGTGTATAAGCTTCCATTACGAGTTTACACACTTCAATCATTTGCAATACTACGTGCCCTTCTTCTCATGGATCCAAAGAAATACGAAGGTGATGATTATATTAAGAAACGTAATTCATGGATGAAAAGATGTCCTTTTCTTCGCCGTTCCTTTGGAGGTAAATTATAATTTATTTTAATGAGACATCAAAACGTACAGGAGAGGGTGCAAGTTTTTTCTTCTCCCTCTGAATAGATACTTATTCTAATGATAGTTATAACCACAACAACTAAGTATTTTAAAGTTTGAGGTAGGTCTTGCTCCTTGAAATTCCTGGGTTCTGGTGTGAATAACAATATGGCTTTAACAAACAGTAATGTCAAATTTGCTCTATATTTGTGTATGTTTGTTTATCACTTAGATGGGATCCAGCAAAGCAAAATACTTTTTATTAGTCATGCACCATTAAGGTTAACATCATCATAATCACATTTTAGCACCCCTGAAATCTAGGAAAGAATAACAGCCTCTTGAACAAATATCTACGCTTAAATAATCAACCAGATTTGAAAGTTGAGTATCATCCTGTTTTACTCTTTTTATTAAGTAAAAATACTTTGGCAAACATATATTTTTAGGTCACATTGAGATTCTCTTACATTATTAGAGCAAAGTCAATATCAAGAGAATCCCAAGCTTTCAATTCCTAAGTCCTTGATGACTTAACAAATAGTTATGGTCGAATTTTGTAAGGCTTGTAATTGAGTAAATCGATTTTTATCCGAGAGTGTATATATATATATATATATATATATATATATATATATAGGGCTGTTCTTATTTTTCAAATGTTTGAAATGTTAGCAACATTGTGGATTTTCTGTTTCTTGGTGATAAAAGAAGACGACATACAAAGTTTGAACAAAATCGGTCAACATTACGAGGTCGTGCAACGAGGTCAAAGTTTTAAAAATTTAGTAAAATATAGTTTTCCGCAAATTTCTTGAAAATGGTGGACGTTACAGACTTCAATAATAATTATTAATTTAAAGGAAATCTAATTTACTACCAGACGTATGTTTGATGTTTTAAAATAAAACAAAGTTTTCAGTAAAAACAAAGAAAAAATGGAGTGTGTAATGTTAGCATATTTCATAGCTTTTTTGTATCAATTAACTTCACTCGCCTGTAGAAGATGACTTGTTCGCTTCAGAGTAAAATAGTACTTTTAAGTTTAGTAAACCTTTGGATGATAAATCCAAAAATGACCTTGGTTGCATTCTATCAATTCAGAATTCAGTACAATCTGAGTTTACATCATATGATTCAGAGCCTGTATTGACCTATAAGAAATCGATTATGAAAAAATAAATAATAATGTGACGCATTTATAATCCATTATATGTGTCATTTTGTACGCGAGATATGCTTTTTTAAATGTACATATAACTCTCTACTTATTAAATTGACATGATTTAGTATAACAAAATATTAAAGCTGGTTTACCAAGCTTTCATATGATATATTTGGTGTTCTAAAAATCGCTATACTTTAAGAGATATAAGCAAATACATTTTTGCACGTACTCTCCCAAAAAATTGATCTTTTGATATGAGAATATACAATTACCACTTGGTAACTACTGTTACTGTTAGCTGGATAGAAAGATAAAGAAAAAAGAAGGGAGATAAAAGAATATATATATATATATGTATATCGAAAACAAATGATGCCAAAAAAGACTAAAATAGTATTTATATAAACATGTTTATATGAACAGGTCCATTATATTATTGAATGTATATTTGTTGTTTATTTGGGTTGATCAATAATAATGCAGAGAGACCGAAAGACAGGTTGACTTGATTTATTAAGCCTATAATATATTTATTATTCAAAGATGCCATCCAACTGAATAACTTGAATAAAAGATTTGTCTTTTTCGGCCTTAAATATATAAATAACATTTATTTATTTTGATTCAAAAAAATTAAGTAAAACGTCAAATCTCTTCTGAATAAATCATGAAGTATTATGAGCATGATTTATGAGCCGTCATTGCAAGTCTTTGTGTAGGAGTTTTACATTTTCTATGTTGTCTTTCTATGAAGATATAAACAGGTAAATGCACTTTGATGACTTTAAAAATAAATAAAATTTTGACAAGGATTGAGGATCCTATATGTTGGCTTTTATCATTCGTATGGGGAACATACCACTGACCCAATATAATAGCTTGATACTCAACAGAGGAGACAAATCAGTTCTCTTGAAGATCTCTATAATGACGAATATGGCTGTCCAACTTAGTATAACAATTTATTTGTCCGGGTAAAAGTAATCCTGCAATAAATGTCCAGTGATGACGTCATTCTATGTTATGATAAAAAAGTAGTCCATTATAATGACGTCACTGGACATTACACTAATCATTTCTACCTTTTTCTTTTCCTTACGTCTTGATATATAGACATGTTCAAGGGATAATAAGTATTCCTTCATTCTCTTTGTTCTTTTATCCGCATTAATAATATATATTTGATAATCAAAATGTAATTAAAATGGCTGCCGTCAGTTGCTGACTAGGTGATTGATATTTCCTTCATTTATTCAGTTTATCGTACATACATTCAGTCATTATATAATTCAGTGGAAAATACTTCATTGAATACACTGATTAGTTTTTAAACTAATGCGTCGTTAAATATTTTTTTCTTAGTTTAAGTGGAAAGTTAGAAAAGTTCATTTAAGTGTCCACCAGATGCTAAATTCAGTGTTTTCTCTTTTAATCACGTCTGATTTCTTATGTTGCTTATATCCCACAGTAATACGTATTCATTTGAAAACGGATTGTTGTGTGGTAAAACTTTTATGATGAACATCACATATCTTGTTGTTTAAAGAGAGCACTTATATTTGATTTTGAAAAGATTACTTTTTTTATTCAATAGGCATTTGCTGATTAGAGATTCTACATTGAAAGTTGTAAAATATGGAATTATGGGTATGATTATTATGACTTTCAATCACTTTTAAAAATCTCCTCATAGGTTGTAATTAAAAAAAGAATGTTTTTATGTATTTTTTACATGATATTTTAATATCTAATTATTGTATATTTGCGACAACTAATACAAGTATCGTTGGTTATCTTAGCTTCTTAATAGTCCCCTACTCATAACAAATTTATCCGATATCGAACCCAGAAATTGATTTCATACTTATATTAGTACTTAATAATTTAAAAGAATATAAAATTGAGTCGGTTTTCAAAAGACTCAAAATTTATAGAATAAATTTGCTAAAGTAATTAACCACTTCATCGAAAACAATTGCTTACGAAGAAAAGCTAAGCAAGCCGGACGTTACATTTTAATCATCAATCATTATTCTATTATGTATGTTTATACAAATTGAACATTTACGTATTTTGATACCAATTCAAGCCATGGATCGGACTTTAAGAAAAAAATATAAATTATTTTAAATATAGTTAAAAAAGAATATACAAGAGTTTCAGGTCATTGAATTTAAAAGGTTATTATTATAGATTTAGCTGCAGGAAAAAAAAACAGTTTGTAGGGATTCATCTACATACATTTCCATTGCATTATATGAACCAAAAGGCAATTAAAATTGTGGCTCTTTAAGGGAAATAGGCCGAGAGGAAAAAAAGACCATCGATCTTGCTTCCATTTGTTAGTATATCTACTCTCACCAGGCTGGGAAATACAATGACGTAAAAGGATACATATTAAATGCACTGAAAATGAACTAAAGATTAATTAAAAAATATTATATTACTCTCTCTCTTTCTCTCGATTTATAACTCCTTGGATTTTAAATGCAATATGGTGACCTTCTCGTTTTCCATACTCCCTGCATTCAATATGTAAACATGGTTGTTTATCCAATTCGATCAGCTTTATCATACCATCATCATCATTATATGTACACAAGACACTCATAAAGATAGTAATAATAATAATGCCTAATTGTATGCAGACGACCTCAGTTGATTTTGCCTTCACCCTGAAGGTTTTTCCTTATGGCGCCTTGGGGTCATGATCCCAACCACGTCTTGAGAGAGAAATATAAAGACTTATTCTTAAAACTATAAGCTTGATAAGTAAACGTAAGCAATCCTTATTTTTTTGTGAGGAAGCAATGGTCATAAAAAAGGTATTTGAGAAGTGAAATCACCAATATATATATACAGGGGTGTGCAGGCGAATCTAGACTTTTTTTAGCACGAAAACAAGATACTCATATCCAAGAACCAGACCTTTTTATTGACTTTTTTCATATCACACAAATTTAAATGACTTTTCTCTAATGTTCATTCAATCCAACTTCCTCCTTTCACAATAACAGCCTCCACACGGTGCCTGAACCCTCCCAACGGCATGAGCCACCTGTTCCCTGGACAAGTTGGCCACTGCCTCGATGATGGCAGCTTTCAAGGAGTCCACAGTGTTGTGAGCACGCTTGTTAGTGTCCCTCTCAAGGACGCCCCCACAAGTAGTAGTCGCAGGGGTTGAGGTCAGGGCTGCTGGGAGGCCAGAACTCCTTTGACCAGAACATCAATGAAGTCGGCGCTCCTCTTCCTGACATGGGATCGGTCTGGAGTCATTCTTTCCGGTGTTAGGAATCCTTACTCGATGTCCTCCGGCTCCTTGAAGGACTTGGCAATGCTGTAAACAGTAGCTTTGGGGAATTTGAAGAAGTCGATGATCTCCTTGGGCGCACGGCCGTAACGGAGCACCACAATAATGGCCGTCTTGCGCTCAAGTTCCGAGGACATTTTCAATCTTTTTGTTATTAAACAAAGCTCATAGGATATACTAACCAGTTCATACATTTTTAAGCTTCTACCCTAACTGGTTTCTGAGATACAAGTACTCAAAGTTAGTCTAGATTCGCCTGCACACCCCTGTATATACATATATATTCATTACTAGATGTACAATAAACTGAATTAAAAAAGGAAGAGTAAAGCCCGAATAGGCAACTGATAGGTGCCATTTTGAATCCCTCATCCATATTGAATGATTTAATTGGAGTAAAAAATACGTGTACTATTTTTAAATAATTAAATTCCCTTGTATGAGGAAATGTATTATTAATATCGATGAAACACAGAAGAGAAGGAAGGAGTTGTATGAATCCCTTGAGAAGTCAAAGCCTAATACCAAGAGCAGAACAGAAACGGAAAAACGGGAGGAAAACAAAGTATTACCCAGTGACGTCATTTTAAGGGACTACTTTCTTATGAAACATAATACATTTATTGCAGGATAAAGGTCGGTGAGTGAAATGTATATAATTGTTTGTAAGGAACTGTGACGTCACTGGAAGGATAATTATTATATTTCATAAAGTCCAATTATTCTTAAATACTAATTTAATTGGCTGCTTGTCGATGTAGAATGCGTAAACAATATGGCTAAAGTAGTTGTGTGTTATAGCGATCCCTTATTCCATTTACTTGAAAATATGAAATCTCACTTTCCCTTTAGTCATTTGTGTCGCAGTGGTGATCATATCAATATTAAAGTTAAAAGTTAATATTCAGCATGTTCCTTCGACACTTTATATTCACCATGACTCATACCTTTTGAGGATGTGATTCATCCATGATGTCATACAATTTGATATCTAAATTGTGCCACATTTTGACAAATAATATAAGTATATTCATGTCCGAAATATAATGCATGCTCTAACGACTCCTTAATGTAATTAATTTATAATAGTAAGGCACTTTGACGTCATCAAAAGGATACTCACTATATTATAATTAAAGTAAACAATGTTTATTTATCCCCCCACCCCTCCCTTGAATGTAATTTCTCTGAATAAATAAAGTTTCTTCTACAAAACTATCCAAAACCTGATTGATCTGAACTACACACTTATTTGTCCATAATAGAATATAGATATGAGATGAGACTCCTTAGGAAATAAATTATATTCCTACTATAAGCCTTGCTTTCTCAATCTAGTAATGTTAAAGATATGCTGCAGAAGTCGGACTAAGAATATCGTTTCCTTGTACTCTGGAATTATCAAACCCTTAAACAGTTAAACAAACAAGCCTCCACGATTGTGGACTCCATCTGAAAAGAACTTTAACTTAGTTCCATCTAGTAGTGCAGTTTATTGAATTATTATAATATATATATTAGGAAAATGGTTTTGATAAAATGGTCAAAATATTTAAAAAACCCACTATAATTAATGGCATATAAAGTATATTACTAATATTCCTAATGGATTAAATGTAATTGATAAAATTGATTAAATGTTTTATTTTGCGTCTTCAAAAACGTAAAAAAATCAATACAACATTATTCAATAATTAAATAACAATCACCTAAGCCGTTATTTTAATTATATATCTCCTTCCAACTTCTGTGTTTTCAGTAGAATCCATTTATTTTATCATTTTAATCTTTACCATTTCTTCCAGATCCTATAATAATATATACCGATAATACTCACGATATTTCATTCTCTTAAAATTTATCATTATGTTGCTATGTTTATCGCTTCTTTAGTTTTAAAATGTCACTTTTTTGCAGCATTGCATCGATAGTGTTAATATAAATAAACTACCTCAAAGTATTGCCCAGTAACCTTGAGAGTCATGTTCTTAGGAGAGAAAGAGAGAGAATAAGAAAAATAAGGTGAGAGATAGGAATCCTCCTCTCTACTTAAATGCATTCTGAATTATATTATTTTATTTAATCGAAATAAAACATCTTTATACATATACAAAAATAAATCGCAGGTAACAAGTTGGACAAAAAACCCACCCGTAGAAGTGAGAGTGAAGAAGTTTTGAAACGCAAAGGGAACTCATTGCTCTATAGACTTCTCTTTGTTTTTTATATAGAAAAAATAAATAGCCAGTTAGAAGACGGCTAAAAAATTGATCTCGGATTCCCTTTTGTCGATAAAGAGTCATAATTACAAATGTAGACATATCACCGACTCCTAATATATTAACTGGATTTCTAATACAAACATAAATTCAGTCATTGTTTAAAAAAATGATATATATATTTATATATAACAATCAAATTGTTGGTCAAAGTTAGAGGTTTTCTTGTTGTGTTTCTTCATATATTTAGTGGAGTACTTTACTAAATAATGTATAACTTAGATGGCTGTCCATGAAGATGTGTTTGTATTTCCTGCTTCCTCCTATTTCATATATTTGTGAATCCAGTCATATATTGTTATAGAGATCGGTGACAAAGTACGTATTTCCTACATTAGTTTTAATTTTTCCTTATTACCTTCCGAGTCAAAAAAAGTCTTATTCAGTTTGAATAATAGTGTTGATATGATAAGTAAGTTTTAAGAGGATTCCTCCAGCTCTGAGGCGTCTTGTGGGATGGCGAATGGTGCCTCGGCTCCACTGATTTCCTCTCCACCGCTCAACTCTTCGAGGGGAATAGGTGCATTCCGTGTAGGAGCTCCATTTCTTCGTCTACCGCCGGAGCGCTTGAGGGGCTTACCACCCTCCGGTACGGCCTTTCCGATGTGTGGAACGGATGCAGGCGTTGTGGCAGGGATATCACAATCGGCAGTAGGTGGGGAAACACATCGCTTGCGGAGTTTGTCAAAGACGAGCATGGCAGGGCATCGCTGGAGGCGAGGGTATCCTCCTTGACAGGCCCAGTAGCGGTTGCAGGACTTTCCAAGGGGAACATTACCGTTGGCATCGTCCTTGCAGAGAGCTAAAAAAATGGAGTTTTAAAATATAATTTTTCTTTGTAGAGATGAGAAACTCACGATGCTTTTGGCATCCTAAGACATTTTGTGGCCAATCACAGGCATGTGTCTCTTCGTTGTAGAGAAGTCCACCCACACAGAATTGTTCCGTGGCGGTTCCGTTCCAGCAGGTCCAGTAGCGGGTGCAGGACGTCTCATGACCAAAAATTCCATAGAGCCAGTCGCAATGTTCCGTACTAATGGGTGGATCTACAAATAAACTTTCATTAATTGCTTCTATACGTAGAAAATGAAAGCGTAAGATTTCACTTTTCATAAAACAATAAAAGTAGAAAATAATTCACATATTAATAATTCAAGGGGTATTTGTTTTTCTTCTTTTCAGTTTTGACACTTACTGGCCAAGTCTTTGTCTTGGCAAAGACTTGGATTTCTCCAAGGATAATCGCATCCATCCGCAATGCCCCTGTTTCTCCCGACCCATACCAGTCCATTGGGACAGTCATAGAGCTCTGCCTGGCCATCCAGACATTCCCAGTATCGATCACAGTAGTCTACATCAGGTACAATCAAGTTCTTGGCCTGACAGGGGTCCTGCTGCTGAATAATCCTCTCCGAGAGAACACCTGCAAGGAAGGAAAAAGGAGACACCAAACTAACTTACTGTTCATCTTTTTCCCCCGACAATTCACATTGTGTGAATAGTCGCAGACGTCAAGTAGTCCAAATCTGTCCGGGCCTGTGTAGGCCAGTCCATTGGGACAAGAGCGGAGTATGGCTCGCTCGTCCTTGCAGTCAGTCGTGACATAATATTGGTCACAGTATTCCTCGTGAGGAATTGTCACGCGAACAGAGGAACAGTCAGGCCGTTGGGAAAGGGTGTTTTTGAGGAGAAGGGACTCCTCCTTCTCCAGGTTACGTGACTGAGGTAGGTCATCGTAAGGTCTTCGGAAGTCATTTTGTCCAAGTACTTAAAGTCAGTCAGTGAAATGTCAAAGGTCAGGGATGAGTAGTTATTTAGTTTTTGTTTTTGCTTACCCGAAACGGAGACCGTTAGAAGTAGAAAAGATATGAGTTTTTGCATGACAATACAAATATATCTGGAAGAAGTTGGTTGGAGAGATGTGAAAGTTAAAAGAGGAGAGGTAATAAAGAAACGAAGAAGGATAATTATTACCACTACTAAGGTCAATGCTTGAGTACGGCACTTATAAAAGAAGTTAGAATATTTCTAAGAAGGAGAAAAAGGCGTAAGAACGAAAAAAGTCCTTTTTCCAAAAAAAGGGGGACTCCTCACTCAACTCAAGGCAGTATGATAACTAACAAGTCCTGGTAGACCTCAAAGAAGAATCATTCAAACCGAGCACACTCTCTTCAATGGCGGTGCAACACCAGGGAATTTCGCATTGGGCCAATATACGCGCTGAGAGCGCGTTCAACTTATTCTTGTACCTTCTTCTGACTCTCTTCCCCCTCCCCCCATATCTCTGTAGCAAAACCACTGATATCAGGAGGGGACCCATTGATGGCCTGCAGATGCACCAGATATTACTTTAACGCCAAGGAGAGAGATAAATAAACATATAGTAAATATAAGTCCTTGAAGGAGTTCCTTTTTTAAACAATCGTTTTTGCCCCAAAGATGTTTGTTGTTGTTGTTGTTGTAAGTATCTCTTCTTCTTCCCCTTCTTTCCAAGAGTCACTTCAAGTAATTTCCGGAAGTGTAAATACGATGATGATACTTCTATGTACTAAGGGCAAGAGCAGCAGACGTGCTAAGGTTAATGGAAGCCCCAAAGAACAGCGACAAATCTCTCTCTCTCTCTCTTCTTAAGATTTGAAAAATCGTTTAATTGTGCTATAGGCAAGACAACAACAAAAAGACCTTCTAGACAACAAATCTCCGGCCTTGAGAGTGAACGGGAGAGAAGTGAGATAGAAAAACTAATTATTGCATAGAGGGGAATGAAATCCGGCCATAATATATTCCCTTTGCCTACTTTAAATGCCCCACCATTCTCTACACATAATTTTAGAATATACATTTTCAATTCTCTGAGGAATATAAATGTCTTTAGCATTTTTATATTCACAATAACGGCTTAATAATGCAGAAAATGTCGGGATACGCCGTGTAAGTTTTACAATGTCTACAGAAACATTGTTTTTGGAGCTGTAAAATTTATTTGATTATAAAAATGGCAGTTTCTGACATCTATCGGCTGATAGTTGATCTGGTTCCAGTGAATGGGATGTATGATAAATAGATTAGAGTAGAAGTGAAAGTACTAAAAAGTTTTCGACAGTTTAATGCATTTTAAATATATTAGATTGCAAATAGATATAATATAGTAATTAATCATTTAATTATTATTGATTATTATTATATAATTCCTTGTAATGGACAAACATCTTTTAAAGATTATTCAAAGTACAGCCTAGCTTGTCCTCCTATTTCAACGGAGATTACCGTACTGGCCTTGAATCTTTTGCCGGAGTGACGTTTTGGACCGTTCCAGCTCACTTTCACCTCTTAAACCATATCAATACATTTTCTGAAGGAAAATGGTTGTGACTAATGTTATCGTTATACTTCATCTAATGTTGTCATAAATTGAGGCCGCCTGAAATTACGTATTTTGTAGGAACAATACGACATTCCTTTGGCATTATATGAATCTACGTGACGTCAGAATGAATATTATTGTTGTTGTGGTTGCTTGAAGTGAAGAAAGAGTCGTGATTCTTTCATTCAAAATTAACTTTTTTGTATATATATATATATATATATATATATATATATATATATATATAAGCTTTAAAAAAAGTAATAACGGCAGTACTATTCGCCATACATTGACATCGTATTAGATAAAAAAGGGTACTCACAATACTAATTGACGTCCTTAAGGTTGTCATTAATATAAACTGTTATTATATAGTCATTTCAATAGTATAATTAATGTCTTAATGCAGTCTCTCAATAGTGCGTAGGACTCAATGTTATATTTCTACCTAGATTGCTGTTTTGTGTGTGTAAACAATATATATATATATATATATATATATATACAGAGAGAGAGAGAGAGAAGGTGGTTCTTGCAACCTCACAAATGAACATTATTTTTTTTTCATTGAATAACACTGTCTTCTTTCTTTTTCTACATCTAATAATCAGACGGGTGATCCATTTATCGACATATATGAACAAACAAAAAAATATTTTTCTTCTTCTTAAGATTGAGCAGTTTCTTTATTCGATTAATATTCATAGGAGGAGTTGAGCTCTACACTTAAAATAATGACCTTCACTAAGAATCATTTAGCCATCTCTGAACAGATCAAATATGTTTCTACAGAAACAGTTATGACACAAATACGAAACATATTATATATCATAAGAACCTGAGAGGGAAAAAGATCAATAAATATTAAATATTAACCTCAATAAAACGGAAAATAAGCTACATAGGAGAGGTTTTTACTCAAGACAATTTTTTACACCAAATGAATTACTAGAAAGACGGAAAATTTTAAGTTTAATAGATTTAAAAGCAGGGAATGTGGCCCTAGAAATTGTTTTTTGGCTTTATCAAATTAACAAACACCAAAAGTCTGCGGTATTCCCTAATGGACAAAAAAATGAGGAAATATTTTTTAGATCAAATAAACAGAAGAAAAGAAAATTATGGTTTGAGTATGCCGATACGGGATATCATAAAGGGACTTCAATCGGCACTGTTCTGTCACTCCTTGTTCTGGTTCAAGTATAGGGTGGTTACAAATACCCTTACCCTGGGCTACTGAAAGACGGAGGAGGAAAGATATTGTTTCTTTTGCAAGAACTGTTTGGAGACATCTAAACATTTCCTTTTAGAGTGTACAGAGATAGGGGAGGTCTTAAACTATCTTCAATATATTTTTAACAAGTTTTTAGGTTTACAATTGCGGCGTACAAGCTTTGTTTTCTTTTATACCGGTCTGCATCAGGAAGAGGTTAATTTTATCATGGCAAAGACCCAGTTCTTTTTATACAAATTGAGAACAGAAAGGATCCCCATACCCCAAATTTTAAAGAAATAGTTGATAAAACAATGAAAAAACTATTGACATAATTGCTGTCCTTTGTATATTGTATCTATACTTAATGGTTTTTTTATTAATACAAATTTATTTTTTTAAATATCTTAAGAGCCCCCCTAAAATTTTCCCCCCTACAGTTTAAAATGTTAATGTTTTAGTTAAAATTTTATTATAAGGTTTGATTTTTTGAAAGTTTTGTTGTTATTGTCGTGTAGTAGATATAAATGAAAATAAAATTGTTGTACTGGTGTACAAAAAAAAAAAAAAATGTATCATTTGATCAAAAATAATATGAAATTATATTTGGTGTAAATCTGGATGACATCAGAGGAGTTATACTTATTTTTTTAAGGAACATTTGAGCATTGTGACCTATTCAAAGCACAGGTATTGCAATTTCTACTCTTTCCTGTTTAAATATTGCAATTGAATTACAGTTGGTACCCCTTATAACTGAATATACTTAGATAACCATAAATATATATCTTGGTACATAAACCAATAGATAGTGTCGTGTAGGAAGGGTATTTCAGTTTTATTGTTCCCCGTGTAATATCTTGGACCTATGCAAGAACTATCAGGTTCCACTCAGGTAAGGGTTATCCAAGGAAGATTATTTATTGATAATTTTGTTGTTCTTGGAATAATGGATGTCAAGGGTTAAAACAGGTTAATGAAACAAATACTGGGTAGATATGTCAAGATAAAGGGATGCCCAGAAGAAAAACAGGGTAGTCGTCCAATTAATTATTTGTATATGAAGATATCTTTGTTTAGTAGGATGAATGTTTTTAATAAATTGAAACACAACTCATATGGTAGTCATACTTTGTTTACTAAAGTTATTAAAAATAGACATTTAAGGAGATTGTGGGGAAGTAGGCTAAAGTGACAGTTTGGAGGGCAGTAATATTGGCAGCTGTCCTCTACAACATAATAAGTCTATTAATATATATTGTAAAAAAAGAATTATAAAGTAACAAAATTCTTCATAACAAGGGAACTTATCTAGTCCACCTGATGAGAGAAAAAATGTACCGTATTTTGTACGAGTTTAGGACTACCACCCCAAAGACAATCACCCCCATGCCATTCACCCCTCCGTACCATTTATCCCTGATACTAATGTATATTATCTCTTAAAGTCCACTTATGAAGTAAACTATGTTTTCTTTTGCATTAACGTTTAAAACCACCCATCTTCCTAATATCGGCCATATGTTTTATATGACCGATATTAAGAACATAGTTTTCAAACACTAATGAAAAAGAAAGCATAGTTAACTTCATAAGTGGATTTTAAGGGATAAGAAATATTAGTAACAGAGGGTAAATGGCACGGAGAGGTGAATGGCACGGGGGGTAAAAGCCCGGATGGTTATTGTCTAGGGAGTAGTAGTCCTGTTACGATTTTGTACACATAACCAATCAATTGACTACTCGTTTGGCGGCAAAAAATAAATTGCATTGTAGGCACACACTGGAAAGGCTATCATAGTCTTCATTTGCTTCTTCATTTTAATACTACTTGCGGGAAAAAAATCAAGCAATCTTCCCTAAGTGTGTAATCATCATCCAGGGATCAAGTTCATGGTCAAACATAAATGCACTTGTCTTTTTATATTTCCTTTCAACCAAGTAAGGGCTGGGCCCTTACTTTTGGAGTCAGCCAAAAGAAATATATATGTTCATATGTAGAAAGAGTTGAAAATTATTTGTGGCATACCATTACATACATACACGGTGTCCTAGGAATATGCGAAAATACATTCATGTAGTGTTTGTAGGGCGGTGGTCTTGAGTTACATAAGACGACGGTTCTAATTATACTCTCTAACTGGATTTCATCTGATCCAAGGATTTATGTGTTCACATTGAGTGCTTGATTGTGAGTGTCTGCAATTTCCTTGTAAATAGTTACACGACGTTATTTTGGTCATATGGGTTATAACTTTTGATCCCTGGTTAGAATGGTTTTAAGTCGATGATACAGTTTTAGGTTTTTGGAAGGAATTGTATTCCTATTGATAAAAATAAATATTTTAATTATAACTTAATATAAAATGGCAAAACAATATGTTTTGAAGGGCCTCAGATATTATTAACTATAATAATATTCAAACAGTTATCAATAGCCCTCCGTCGGACAATATTACGGTATTTGGAGATAACAAATGCGCCGCCAATGGATCTTCGAGTGCCGATGGTCCTATATATGGAATATATGGCTTTCAAATCCACTGTCAATGGCTCGCGGGTTCAACCTGTTGCAAATATGGTATATTGGGGCTATAAACTCACCGCTAATGGGCTCTTGAGCTTTACAAGTTACAATAATGACTAATTGAGATTACAAGTCCAACGCATAGGGGTCCTTGGTTGATTTTGGCCAATTTTTTTTCTGAAGGTAGTTCAACTTATTATTTTTCAAACCAAAAACAAATGCCACTATTAACTAGTGGCATATGTAATATTTTAATACTAGCCTCCTTCTTTTCATACCTACACTGTCGCGCAGGGGTATAATGATAAAATAATAGACAAAATATGGGTCAGTATATGTATAGTATAAAAAGAAGGAGATTAGTATTAAAAATATTACATATGCCACTAGTTAATAGGCTCTTGGGGACGATCCCATTCAGAGCCCACTCTAATTTTTTTGGTTTGAACTATAATAAGTTGAACTACCTTCAGAAAAAAAATGGTCAAAAAAATCTTGCGGCCCGGGACTTGTGAAGTACGCGCTAAAGCGCCAATTTTTTTTTTGGCTATACTATTTCGTGTTTGTACTCAAATGAAAGCTGTATATGTCTTTAGTATTTTGATGCAAAAAAAAAAAAATTCCGATCTTTCTGAAGGAGCTATCGTCTTTTGAAGTATGAGATGGGCACGGGTTTTTTGACATTTTTCAAACTTTGCGCGCCTCTAAATAACCCCTGGGAGCCCCAGCCATCTGAAATTTTGCACAAGGTGTTATCCTATAATCCTTAATAAATGTACCAAAAATAATCAAAATCGGTGATGGTCATGCCGTGAGGTGTGTACAGTGACGTGGAATCACCCTACAGTGGAATTAATTCATTTAAAAGATAGTCAAAATTCAGATTTAAAAAAAGTTTGCACTCGTTTTAGATTTGAAGCTACCAATGTAGGGATCAGTAGCATTACTTTGTAGTTTATCCGAGAAAAAGTTTCAGGTCGTATCTACGGATCTACCGAATGCCAATCAGTAGTTCCAGTTATGCAACTTTTCAATGGATATAATGAAATGACGGCTATTTGATCATATAGCAATTATTATCTCTTCTCAGGTAGTAAATCTTTCATATACATATCAAAGGGGAGTACAGCAAAGGTATTTAAGGAAATAAGCCGTTTTCCGTTAAGGTCTTCTTATAATTTTAATTATTTTCATTACTCCCAACAAAGATGGACTCCCTTCAATTAGGCATATCTACACAAACTCTTTTCATCTTAATTAACAAAGGAATAGTGAATCATACTTGGATTCCCCAATCACTAACGCCAAGTAGACAGGCCTATGTATTGAATCCATTTTCGAAGAAGAATCTCCGTCAGGATTTGAAGTGCAGTCACTCCATTAGTAGCAATAATCTATTTTTAACTGTCATAAGCCTGATCATCATGAACATTGACATTACTACATTTGAGAGCTGACCTTTGGCCAACTTGATCCTATGGAAACGGGTATTCACCTTAGTTTTTTTGGCTAGGAAATATCTAAACATTGGGACTATCAAGGTAGTAATAGAAATATCAAGGCATGTTATACCAGGATCAACAAAACTAGTTCTTATCTAACACGATCAAAACACGCCGGTTCTGCTTAAATACAGTTTCCAATTCTGTAATGAACTACCAAACTATAATATCAATTTTTTTAAATGGCAATGGTCTTTATTTTTTTTTATTAGACTGATGTTTTAATCCTTTATGCATATCAGGCCCTTTTTAAGCTGAGTTTTATATTTTGTTTGGATATGTTGCCTTTATATACAATTATTTTAAACTATATATAAATATAGATACATAATTTATATTATATATATAGTAATAATAATACATATTTATATTAATACTGTATGTAATATAAAATAAAGGTCTTGCTGAATAGAAAAGAAATGGCCAATATTCAAAAATGTAGTTTAATATTTTCCTAATTATAATTGCGTGGAAAGAGTTTGACATGTATTAATTTTATTGATAATTTATTTTCAAATTAATACTAATTAGTTGTTGACACTTAACCTGATCTTTTTAAATATAATGGATTTTCCCGGTAAGTGAAGACAGAGTCGCTGTTAAATTACATACTAGTCTTATTGAATATATCCAAGAAGGGTATACGGGGTAGAAAAAAATCGAGGACAGTTATTGTGAAAAAAAGTAATCAAGGCCTTGCTGAGGCTATTAGTTATCATACCAATAAAAAAATATTGTTTTTTATGAAATATAATACAATTGATAATTAATCGATATATCCCCTTCTGCAGCGACAACTCGCTCCAGGTCGGGTCTGAACTGGCGCAGACATACGGATGTACTCAGCAGGCATAGAGACCCAGGCCTTATTAACGGAACGTTTCAGGTTGAACACATTTTACTGCGCTTTTGGCAGGCCTTGGTCTCTACGCGCGCCTCTATGGAGAAGTCCCAAAGGCGTCAAATCTGGGCTCTGGGGACGGCCACAGATTGTTTGCCCAAAAATTCAATTTTGTCCATGAAGGCTTGAGTGGCTTTGGAGGTATGTGCAGCACGCCCCATCCTGCTGGAAAACATATGGACGATCACCAGCAACCTTCTTGATCGAAGGAATGACTTTTTTGACGCATCACATAA
>CP045890.1:32996269-33010916 GCA_013387185.1 Caligus rogercresseyi
GCCCCATATGCCATTAGGAGGCTGTCAACGGCCGATTATGTTTCTTGAGGCCAGCGGTCCACCGGGAATAGTCCTGGTACTCCCGGTAGCCACTCCGCCCCTGGTATATGTTATATATATATTATATATATATATAATCTATCACTTTTATAATAATATGGTCACCTTGATTGTGACCAAGCTTTATCATTTCACGGAATAAACAATCTTTACACACTGGGCCTTAATTATGAGTTACATTTACTGCATGCATATATTTTTAAATGAAAAAAAAATGATGTTGTAAGGAAACTTTTGATATTCGTATGATCGTTTATGTTATTTTTGTTAATCTTATTTAGCTTGGACATTATGAAACGGGTAGTCTTTAATAGATAAAAAGACTTTATCGTATAAATACGAAAAATAAATTGCATATCCTTATCTTAAAATAAATCTAAAATCCCTCATCAATAACTTCCCTCCATTTCAACAGCGTTTCAAAAATTCTTATTTTTTCATATTTAGGCGGTCTAGGAACATGGCGGGAATATCTCACTGTTCCAAATATATTAAAGAACTTTAATCCGGAATTATACGGCTATGCAGTAGGCACCACCACGGTTCGCTTAGAGAATAACGTTGACTATAACCTCGCCCGCTCAGGAGCTACATCGCAGGACCTCATTCGACAGACTCGAATCCTTATAGAGAAAATCAAAGGAGATCCTAAAATCAGTGAGTAAACGGAAATAAATGGAAAACTATTTTATGCTGATCTCCATGTCCACAGATTACGTCAAGGACTGGAAAATGATAACCATTTTTGTGGGACATAATGATGTGTGTTCCTATACTGTCAGCGGCATCCCAAGTTTCAAGACGAATTTGTGTCCAGCCCTAAGATTTACATTGGATATATTCGCAAAGCCTTAGACATGCTTATGCGTGAGCTTCCGAGGACCTTTGTCAACATTTTGCCAATGGCAGGTAAGTATTAATAAAACTCATAGTTAGGGGCTCATGGTTAGGGTTATAATGGTTTCATAATTTTTTCCTTTGATGATCTTCCGATCCGGGTCTTACCAACTAGACAAGGATGAAAAATTGCCCAAAACACCCACCAATCAAGGGCTCCATGGCTCATAATTTTGTATTATTATTATTATAAATATGCGTTACAGTTATAAAAGGCTGCCAAAGGGCTTTTTGCATAGAGCCTCAAATTTTCTAGTACCTCCACTGCCCTGGTTTCAATAAATATCTTACAGCCAAAGTGGATGAGTCATTCATATTTAAATAAATGACCACAACATTCGGTTTTTACAATTGTCAGAGATGTTATCTCAAATACTTATTCATTAGAAAATATATGTTATATCACTCTCTCTTTAGTTTCTTGTAGTCTGTCCTTACCACAGCTTATGATTATGCTTGAGTATATAACTAAGGCTATGCTATTCAGCGCCAGTATACGTTTCTTTAGTACTTATTATTTTATATGGCCCCATATTAGCCCTACCAGTCCTTTTTTCCCCAGGGACAATTAAAGGTCCCTTCTTTGTGTTTCATTGCTGTATATTTACATTATGAAAAACTCTGGCCAGCTTCAGCTCTGGTTCATCTAAGCGTAGGGCTCCTAGACAATAGTTAGGCACGTGCGGTGAGGCTATGGAAGGCACCGACATCTTCCAGATTTACATACATGGATCCCTATAGTCAAAGTACGGTAAATCTGACTGATGACGTTTGTGCCTTTCATAGCCTCGCCAGAAGTGCCTGTCTACAGCCTAGAAAAGCCTTTTGGATTAATCCATCCCTGCTCAGAATGTATATTTTCTATGTCCAGATGTTTCCCTCTCCGTGGACATTGAGGAGAAGCCCATACCCTGCGACTTCACGTTTTTATACCTCTGTCCCTGCCTATTCGACCCTATCTTCACGGATCGATTGTCCAAGGAGGAAATGCAGGAGCTTGAGCGGAAATATTTGTACGAACTTGAGACCCTGATTCATAGTGGGCGCTATGATCGGAAGCCGGACTTTACCGTCGTTCTTCAGCCCTCCATTTTGGAAGGCGAGATTCCACGAGAGGTGACTCGTCGGGGAACCCTTCAGCCTAACCTTGACTACTTGGCCCCTGACTGCTTTCACTTCTCACAAAAGCTGCATGCCATGGGTAAGCGTCAAATTAGGAAGATTTTAGTCAGTGTCTTAGAGTAAGAGACTTTGGGATCATCTACCAATATAGTAACTAGATGCCAAACAGAGAAAAAAATGATTACAAGAGGGATTTTTTTGTACCAAAGTACAACGTTATTAAAACATGTAATATTCATAAAAATGCATTAAAACGGCGTAATACTATCAATATAATCTATTTAAGAAGTAAAATTTCAGGAAGAGACTCGTGTAGATCCCATTTTATAAATAAAATACTGAGTTTTCGTGGTAATAAAATAAATTTCTTCATGATACGGTCCAGTATCTAAGTAAATAAAATCTTTACTTCGCAAATACATATTAAAAAAATCATCAAATAATTATTTAAAATAATCTAAAAAAATTACAACAACAATTTCTTCT
Organism: Caligus rogercresseyi; assembly: GCA_013387185.1. Taxonomy (NCBI): domain Eukaryota; kingdom Metazoa; phylum Arthropoda; class Copepoda; order Siphonostomatoida; family Caligidae; genus Caligus; species Caligus rogercresseyi. The sequence goes on from CP045890.1 coordinate 32,998,835, forward strand.
TCCTCTTCATTGTTTCAAGGAATTCAATAATATATATCGTCGCTTTTATTCATAATAAATAAAAGTAAGATGATGTCCCTTTGCAGTTGGTTTTTTTAAACATTTTTCTTTTCTACTTTTATAGAATCTATTGGGCATTATATATTAGTTATTATGTAGGTCGTTGCTCTGGACATAATTTGAGTGTATATGGTTTAAAAAACCCAAAATAGGCAATTTAAATTTCATTTCATACTTTCCCAGTGAGCAGAGCCCTTTGGAACAATCTCTTGGAGCCAGTGGGAGTGAAGCGACGCAATTATCGGCCCGATACACCCTTCCTCTGTCCCACTGACATCCATCCCTTCCTGGCAACCAACATTAACTCCCGTAACGCATCCATGTCCACAACAGACATGATGACGGACTTTATGGAGCAGATCGGTAACGAACCCGGAAGACTCAACTGCCCTCTTTAAGAAGGGACGACTGGAGCCACCTACCTCATTAGACATGGACCAACTAACCCCTTACATTCAGAAAGAGAAGCCACATTTCTTAAATATTTATCATTATAATTATATTATTATTATTTATTCAAACTTTAAATTCAAAGAAAATTTGGAATTATGTTTTTTTCTTCCTCTTCGTTCATTATTTAAGTAATATAATTATCAGATAAATACATAATAAAAAGATCCTTAATCATAGTAGTTTAATGTATTTGCTCTGGTGTAGACCACTTACAATAACACATAAATATCAAGTCAAAACTATTACTTTAAAACAATATTAGGGCTAAACAACATTTACGTACTTTAAAATTCAAAGATTGGTGATATAAGAAAAAAGAATTATACAAAAAAACAATGAGACGTGAGAGTAAACATGGAGCTTTTATACGATCCGCTAGGTGGCGTTAACAATAAAAGCCATAACAAATCAATTTATTACTATATAGACAATTTAAAAGTTCCATTAATGTATGGATACAAAATATTATGGTTGGACACTTATAGAATTAAAACAGAGCTTTGAAATATGCTTTTATTATTATGAAGGTTATTTTTGTTGGCCAATTAGCGTTTCTTTCCAATTTCAATCCAATATTTCAAATGTAAAATAAGACTTACAGTTCATAGGGTCTCATACAATTGTTTAACATTTGGGGGGGGGGGGGGGGATTGGATCGAACAAAACAATAAAAAATATCAGAACAATAAAAATGGAACTTAAAATGCCAATTTTTTTAAAGCGGTATTAGAGTACAGAACTACTTCTTGCAAGTCAACTGCTAACAACAACATTTTGCTTGAATTGTTATACGAAGGAAGAAAAAAATCATTATAAATTGACCGTATAGTGAACCATAACAGTAGTTTTTATTTATTTTCATAGACAAAAAAATGTGTCTAAGAACCTTCTGAGCACAGGTTAGCACATTGAAAGGAGGGCAAAGAAAAATATTTACCTCCCTACGAAAAGAGTTCATGAACTTCTTCAAGGTCATTGATTATTTAGTAATATACATAATATACTTGTTTGGACCTATATAGGTTTTTAGATCTCTAATCTTATTTTCACAAAGTTTTTATGTGTTTTTATAAAAAGGAATATAAATATATCTAATAAATTTTTATTTAACTTTTAGATAAACCTTTATATCAAACAAATATATAGAACCAATAACAATATATATAGATAATATCAAAAAGACTATGAACAAATTATCATTAGAATTACTATCTTAAGCATTGCCCATCACATCAATAACTCATCAATAATATTCAAAAATAGTAAAATACACATAGAACTCAAATTCAATTATTTACACCGGCTTATAAAATGCAGCTTTTAATTAAAGTATCCGTGACTATTTATCTCTAAGTTTTCTTTTATCTTCCACGATGAATGTCTAAATAGAATACAAATGACCACACCGCTAAGGATTTTTTTAACGATATCCGCCCTAAAGGCCCGTCACCAATAAGGAAACTTCAGGGAAAACACTCTACATATATCAATTTTCTCCAAAATTGTTACGAACGAGTACTTCAGAGGTTAGACCTCAGCGATCTTAACTTTAATTCGAGAATATAAAAATTATTATATCATTGGTTTGTTAGAGATTATAATAACGGATTCAGATACTTACTTACATTGGACGTTTCTCGGGCAATAAGAAACAGGCGGTTGATACTCATGAGCAAAAGGAATCATATGCTTTTCAGCCATTGTAAGCTTGGATATCTTCTTCTATCATTACATTGCAGCAACAAAAAAGTGAATTAAAGATACTATAATTATTTACACCATTTTTTTCGTGGTAAAGTAATTTCAAATATTAGTCTCTGTGGTTATATTATGGAGACAGTACTCATACACACAAAAAACTTATGCCCTGCCTAAATTTAAGTAATATTTGAACTAAAGTACTCGTGTAAGGAAACATGATTTTGAACTCACAGAACAAGAATTCAAGCCCCGGTAGTTCAAAGTACCAAACGTATGTTTTCCAAGTAATTACTTATTCCGCTACATTAGAGAACAATAAATGAGAACTTTTAAGTATTGATTAAACTACAAGCTTCTGTTATATAAAGTCCTAACATATTTATTTTTCCATAAGTATTTGTATTACAAGATTGATATGCCTTAATTATACTATTTGATGTGATGTCAAGTTTTTAATTCCACATTATGTTCAAACCACAAGTGTTAAGTTGAAGGTTGTTCTTTTGACAAATAGAAGAGAAGGACAAAATGATTGAAATGGACCAATGGACTTCTTTGATCACTCCATGGAATGTTAATCTTTAAAAACCTAATTGAGGACCCTATTAAAATGACTTAAATGATTAAACGTTGAGATTTTATAGGCTAATATTTCATTTCTGCGTAAAAAATAAACGTTTTTTTAGCATGAAAAACTATAAAAATGGTAAGCAAATACAATTGTTGACAAGCTTTTGGTGGGTCTATTTTATTTGGAAGGTTAAAGAAGCATATTCTTATAGTATATGAAATTAATTGTCCCTACTAAAAAATAGTTTCTTTACTTTTATCTTTTAATTAAATTGTAAATTATACGTGTATATGTCGCAGTAGAGATGGAGATCCAGTAGAGTCTGGTTGTAGAGATCACGATCGTATCCTTTCCTAGGAGTGACTACGATCGTGATCTATATCAGAAGAATCAACGATTCTGCTAGAAGAGATCAAGAGTGTTTTCTCTATAGGAGGTATGTCAGCTTAAATATGGAGGTGGTAGAACGATTTATTCAAATTATTTTTATCATGTTTGATTTCAAATGACTATCAAATTATTATTATATAGGTCGGTGATACAAGATACAATGTTATTAAAACATTTTGCTTCCTTGAATACAAAAAGTAATAATTTCCACCAAAATATAGAATAGAAATCGCAAATGAAATAAATAATACTCGTAGTTTGTACAACATCATAATATAATATCTCCATATTTAAGTCGTCTCCTAGAAGAGATAAGGATCATAATCTCTACTAGGAGAGTCAATGATTCTAACTGGATCTCTGCTGCAACATATAAATGTAAAAGTAATGATGCTACATTGATTGATGACATCTATATTCATTAGTTTATTATTTATTTTAAGGGTATTTGTAATATGCGATTTATAAGCCAATGAAATAGTTCCACACTTGAATTGTTTTTCTTTATGATATGCCAACGGATATATTAAGTATGTACATGATATAATAATAATAAGAGAATAATCATGAATGATTCGTCAGATGGCCAAAAAACATGGCGTCGTTTCCTCTTCATAAATAAAATATAAATGTCACCCGCAAGAGTTCAATAATGATTGTACTTAGTACATACCTGGAATCCATTTGTTGTTTTTGTTGTAGCCAATCACACGGCATTTGAATCCATGGTGGAATCACAGGATCATTACGTGACGCTAAATTATTTCGACCTTTGAAAGCCCGGAACATGGAGGATATTTTGGAGACAGAGAAAAGGAAGTGGCTTCCTTTTGTTATATATTTATTGATAATAATCTTCTGCTTCGATATTTCTTTTTTTGGAATTATATGAACCCTGAATAAATGTTTTCATTTGGTTCCCCTGATTTCGCTTATACAAAAAGCTAACTCATTGGTAGCGTGATCTACTCCCAATGTTGAGGTTTTATAGACTAATTATTATTATTGATGCAACACAAATCCTTTTTAAATAATTTAGAGGAATAAAAATGGAGGAATCTCCTATTGAGAAGAGAGAATGTTATACATATATATATATACCTATATATATATATATAAAGAGAGAGAGAGAGAGAGGATTTTTACAATTAAGTAAAGTATACAAAGGATGGTGAAACATTCCATCTGAAAAGAGGAATCGACTCTCGTTGAATACTTTTTAAAACCCTGAGTACATGATGAAAATATCAGTTATGAAATGGAAGGCATTTTTTAAGATCTAATTTGTAAATTTAACGCCTTTATTTTTCTTAAATTTAACTGTTAAATGTCATTGGCATTTCATGAACTGATACGAAAGAGGAAATATAACAGGATTATTATATTAACAAACGTGGACTTCGAGTTGTCCGTAACCATGGACTATATGTGTTTGAGGATGCTTTAAGTCAACCTTATAAGTCAACTCTACTAACAATCCTCTAATCCCAATTTGGGAATGACCTTTGTTTTGTATATTGGATTAAACATGAGTATATTTTTTCACAGGTCAAAAGTTTATACGGAGCAAACAACCAGTCCCTCATACTTTAGTCATCAATCATATAAGATTTTGCTTGGAGTATATTTGTGCTGCAATGGCATTCATTGCTTTAATATTATATGCAATGATGCTGAAAAAGATGTTAGACGGCGCTGGCATCTACATGTCTAATATTATGTTGCAACTTCTCTAGAGACTGAATAAAAGGTGATTCACCTCATTGAAATTATTATATACTTTATATTTAATTTTAAAGAGACGAGTCAGAGGAGAATGAACTTTTATTAAGTCTTTAGAGAAAGTTGCATCATAATATTAGACATGTAGATGCTAGCGCCATCTAACATATTTTTCAGCATCTATTATATGGTCAGTCATGGTTTAAAAATGTGGGGAAATCGATCCTCACACTAATAGAACGTTAATTTGAGGTATATTCAAGAAGTTTATGATTCGCTTATTTAGCTAATCATGTGTAAAAGAGCGGATTTGAAGGGGGGCCAGAGAGGACCCAAATAATCCATTAAATCCGTTTAAAGATTAAATTATAAAATTTTGTTGATATATGACCTTACACAAATTTGTTAAAGCTCATAACATTTTATATACATATTTGAATCATTTGCACAATATTTACTAAAATATTTACGTGCAAAAGTATGGGATACATGTCTACTGAATAGCAACTTCAGAGGAAAGTAATTAGCTTACTCTCGAAATGTTCTTGGAGTCATTCTTAAAATAATATTTTGAGGGCATTGAACGCCAAGATACCTGAAATATTATGTCTGGACCATGTAAAGGTCAACAATAGAAATACCTTTCAAGAACATTACTGTTAATATTTCGACTACAGTTTGAATACTTTTTACACATGGTTAACACATAAAAATATAACTTACCGCTTATCAGCTGGTTATACAAATGCGGCATTACCTCTTTTAATAGGCACGAATTCATTTGCACATTTCCAGTTATTATTATTTAAATGGATTTATACTTCATCATATCGTTTTATGACAGGAAATTAATGTTGCTTTTAAATAAGCTGAATGGAAGGATCTTTTTTCATAAAATAACACATTTGTGACGGGACATTAATAAGTTAAATACAGTTTTAAATTATTGCTGGGTGGAAGTGGACTATTGGATGAGCATAAAATTCTATTAAATATACTTCCAAATCTATTAAAAATGGCCTAAAATAAAATATCCAATGAAATACAGGCTGACAGTAATAAACAAATTAATTATTAGTCATAATTTTATTAATGAATGTTTTTGGGGGGATAACTTGCTCTAAAAAAAATATAATGATATAGCGTAGTCAATGGTAGATATAGTGGCCTAGTTTTATTTTCTTACGAATAAAGTAATGACTACTGAGCATTATAGCATTAACGTGTGTTGATGAAGCAACTATTTCATCTCTCTTTTACTTTCCCGCCAAAATTTAATATCATAGAGGGCGCTACACATAAAGACTCTTTCAACATTTATTATTATTAAATATATAATTTATGATCTTGATTGTATAATAAAACATTGTATTGTACAATGTTGTAATTCCCTATTTATAAGAATATATGTTTAGTCCTATAAAAAGTTAAAAGTAATGTTATGTATTTGTTTATTATTTGAAGTTTAGTAGACTATTATAAAATATTCAAATAATATTCAAAATGTTATATATGATAAATTATATTACATAATCGACCAGTAAGCTAAGACTTTCGACTCGCCATCTATTTAGAATCCATAACAAGGGACTACGTTTGATAAATTGTAACATTAAATTCTCAAAACCACAAACATTGTTAATAAAAGGTCCAAACTCCGTTTTCACAAGCAGCAACAAGATTGATCAATTATGAGTGGACCGCCACAATTTGTTTGCCTGATTTTTTTTCGGAGAAAATCGAAATACAGAAGAAGAATCATTTTTCATCATGACAGTGTGAGCACTCCAACATCGACTCAATCCTGCACCTTTTTGACCAGTGAAAACGTCGAATTGATGAGTCATCCGTCGTGTACTTGGCACCCAAATATTACTTTTTATTCCCTCAAATCAAGAGACCAAAATGCGTGGTCAATGATTTGAGTCACCACAAGATGCTGTTGAAGCGTTGAAACCCCAAGTTCTGAGGTGATTCAATCGGATGGGCTTCCATAATTGGTTTGAGCACATGTAAACCATGCTGGAGCATACTAATGAAAAAATATATATATATATATATATATATATATAGGCGTAGGCATAAGCATAGGGGAGATGTTTGGTTTTGGGGGGCAGCATTCAATTTGCCCGAATTTTAACAACAACTGTTAAATCGGTGAAAAAATAATCGAATGAAGAAAGCTATGTAAATTAATGTTTTCTTTATAGCAATTACATTTGGATATAATTCAAATCCGGTTGCTTTCATAATTTTATTTTTTCTTCAATTTAAATGACCGAATACCTCACCAATTTGCCCGAATTTGAGAACTCACCCGAATTTTTTTTTTGGGGGGGGCATATTTCAAAATATGAAATTATGAAAACAAACGGATTGTAAATTTTAAACAAGGGGAGACCCTGAGCTTTCCATCTTTATGCGACTTTAATTCACGTTTAGATTTGTATCTCTTCCCCTTTCTGAAGAAAAAATACGCTCAATAGGGGTCGAGAAAAAGCTTATGAGAAATATGAAATTCAATTTTCTTACACATTTAAATCAATAACTTCGGCTGAAAATATGCGCATGAACGTAAAAGGTTAGAAGAGTATACATACTTTGTGACTACGTAGTAAATGAAACACGAAAAAACAACAGAATAACAAGTTGTAGTACTGTGATATTCTTGGAGATAATTGTTAAGTGAGCATATCTTGTAGAGTTTCGGCAACGTTGTTTATCGAACTACTAAACAACACTTTTCTCCATAGAGGCAAATCTCTGCTCACTGTATTTGCCAGAAAGTGCTTACATTTGAAAGTTATTATTAAATTAATGTTCAATTCACTAAGTTACATCAAATGGATTTTAGGTTTTGGTCATGATTAAGTCAAGATGGATGCTATACAGAAGCAGATTTAAATGTTCAAAGTGTGGGAAAGAAGTTGATGGCGACTACAAGACGGAACACGTGTCGAGAGTACATGGAAACGAAGAACAAATAATTAATTGGTCGATCAAAAGCAATGTCTAAATGGACAATTTTAAAAATCAACAAAAAGTTTGGTCTATCTTGATACCACCCATATATCATGGTCCAAAAGAACAGAACCTACCTTAAAGTTATTGTGTCCATATTATACATTGCACAACAAAACATCCCTCAAAGAGGCCATGAAGAAGACATATCAATGATTGGACAGCAGTCAGACATAAACCGTGGAAACCTTATAGAGCCTTTACATTTTCGATACAGAGATATCTCTTGACTAAACTCAAAATTGGAGGCCCATCGTTAGTGACTTTCACATGAAATCCTAAATGAAACACTGAAGATTGCATATTATTCAGTACTGAAAGAAATAGCTAAAAATGTTAGGGAAGCAGGCAAGTTCAGTCTTATTATGGATGAAAAATCACAGTTGGCAACCGGGAGCAAGTAGTAGTGTGTTTGCGCTAAGTAAATTATGTGCAGCCTACAGAAGCTAAGTCCACAACCGGTGCGACACCGTTACAAATGGCGCTTGAAGTGTTTAAAAGTTTAGGTAGAGTTACACGTTGAAGATATTGTGGGCAATGTTATGACGTGGCATCCAATATGCAAGGGAAGGAAAAGGAAGTTATAAAACAAATTCAAAAGGTGTCACCCAGAGCAATGTCCACTGCTATGACGACCAACTGAACCTGACAATACGGGATACATTGGAGAAATATAGAGTTATCAGGAATGCTTTAGGTGTCCTTTAGTCCATTTATAACTTCTTTAATTCGCCAAAGAGTGAAAATGTTCCGTTTAAATGCCAAGTGATCTAGAAGCTATGCCATACACTAAGCTGAAGTCTCTAAGTGAAACTCGCTGGTTTTGCAAATGGGAGGCTATTAAAGCCATTGATCTGCAACAAAGAAGCAAGTATAACTGCCTTGTTGAAGCTGTCGAGAAGAATAAAGTGCCAAAACCTCAGTGTATATCAAGGAACTGGTGAAGCCAATGATGGAGTACCAGTTACTCCTGGGACTCCACACACTGTAGTTGATTTCTCAAATACGAATTCCTTGGCTCAGTACCTGAAGCAGTGGTGTAACGACACATCAATGAGCCCGTAAGCAACATTATCTGCGTGGGCCCCATATGAAGTACGACAGGTGTAAAGGTCCAGGATAGGGCGGCAGTTCCATAAATTGACCAAACAAATACAATTATGCAATTCTCAGTAGTATATGATCACACATCACACATGGGAAAATAGCGACTGCGCACCTTGAATGCAACCATTGGTGACAGCGCACCACCACATCCACTAAAACATTGATGGCGCACCATGCATGTCCATGAAAACATAGGCTATTTGGTGATTTGGTGGCAGAAATCATAAAACCCAGAAAAAAATCAGACGAGCCAAAGCTCAAAGTGTATATTGTAAACGTTATCACTTTTCACAGTAGACTACTGACTGAAGCCTCTTCCACACCAACCCGATGTTTGGCTATTGTCGTGCAGCGCGCACACCAATCCAGGACCCCACTTGCTACTACTGTGTTGTGTTGCCATTTTTTTTATCCATAACTATTTTAAGATATATAAAGTTTTTACTCACATCATAGATGCAGCTTCCGGGCCTTACTCTGCGCAAACTCTTCGATCAGGTCCTGTACATCCAGCTGCCGGGCACGAGCATTCTCAATCACAGGATGGCGAGTCCAGAGAGACGACTCTGTCCCAATTGAGCTCCTCAGGTAGCGTTTAATTAGCTTTAGTTTTGAAAAGGAGTGCTCTGCGGAGGCCACTGTCACTGGTATTGTAAAAAAGAGCATGAGAACTGTGCAAACCTCTCCGAAACTTGCTGTGATGCAGCTGTTCTCAATGAGCAGCATCTTTGCGAGCTCTCGCACTGTCTTGACTTGTGAGATGCGCTGTTTCAAGCAAGCACGGAATGACAGCAACTGAATGGGGAAATCTTCAGTAATGTCATCTCTGTAGATGTCGACCAGTTTGCTTGCTTGCCGAAACAGTTCGTCGTCTGTGGCGGTGCAGAGTGTCATGGGCTGTATAGCTTTAAAACGTTCCGCTGTTGATCGTAGACCAGTGAATCGCTGGGTCAGCTGAGAGATGACGATGTCCAGACAGGCGTTGAAGACGTGCACTCGAAAGTAAGAGTCTGCATCTGCTAGGCGTTCGTCTTGACTCAGTTCGTCAAAATGCGCTTTCACCTTTCTCGCCCGAGTGTTCTCAAAGGCCTTGCTAACCCCCACTTCTCCGAGAGGCCCTGTGCTGCTTGTTTGGACTCTTCGAAGTGCTCGCGGTAAGCAAACAGGTCTGCGATGGCGCAGTCCAGTAGCTGGACTGCTATGGACAGGTCAGTTTCGTGAGACTGCAAAAGTTTAGACACCACATTTGTTCGCTCCAGGATTTTGCTTTGGAGGAGAACCAGACATACAAAGGAGAACTTCTCCATTGCGTGTTTCAGTGATGCTGCTTCGTCCCGCTCCTCTTTCTTATGGCTCGTCAGCCCGATTTTGACAGTGCCTTCATCACGTCCCCATATCTGTGTCGTAGAGCACTGACTGCATCGTAGCGGGATGCCCATCTGGTCGGGCATAACTTCTTAAGTGTGATGTTGGAGCCGTTTTCTGTTGTCTCACTCCGATCTGCATTTATGAGCATAGCCCATCTCTTTATACTGTGTCCAAAAAACATATAAATACGCTCCACAACATCAAAAAAATGTCTCACCTCTTGTATCCTCACCGCATCATTGAGGATAAGATTCAAGTTGTGTGAGGCACAATGCACATACACGGCAGTCGACTCTTTCTCAGCTATTCTTGCCTGAACACCACTGTATATGCCACTCATATTAGCGGCACCATCGTACCCCTGCCCTCTGCACTTGGAGAGGTCCAGCCCACTTTCCTCCACAGACGCGGTTATCTCCTTGGTTAGTTCACTGGCGGATGAGTCGGTAACTTCACGAAAGCCAACAAAAGACTCTTTGACTGCAACATCAGTGGCAACCCCTTGGCTATCTCACTCAATAACGACATATCTAAAAATTTGGCTCATCTGGTCCACTTTCGCCACATCTTGTGTTGTGTCCATTATCACCGAGAAGAATGGAGATGAGCGTAATTCATCTAGTATGTCTTTCTGGACACGTTTGGCAAGGAGTTCGATCAGCTCGTTTTGTATCAGAAGGCTTAAGTACTTGATCGAGCGAGCGGGACAGCTTATCAGCTCCTGTAGCACTGGGTCATATTTTGCCAACAGTTCGATGATGGAAAGGAAGTTGCCGTTATTGACATTGTCAATTTTTTCCCTGTGCCCTCTAAATGGGATGTTGTTCTTGGCTAATGTGAGGGTAACATTAATCACTCGGTCTATTACCTGTCTCCAAAAGCTTGCTTCCTGAAGTATATTTCTCTCCATTTCCTTATCCATGACTTTATTCTGACGCCAATGGTCGTAATCACACATTCAGCTGTATGCGCAGTAGATGTCTCGTGTATTTGAATTTTCCTCGACAAATTGCGCCAGGTATTTGTTTTCAGGTGTGCTTTGCAAAAAGCCAACAGGACTCACAGTAGGCTACGTCTAGGATCTGAGAGTAGCATAGCCATTTCCTCGGTATCTCCAATCCAGACTTGGTTCTGCTAATGTAGAACGATACAGAAAAGCATCGGTTTGACTGTTCAGGGTCCCGAGGGAAAGGACCTGTTGGCTTACACGACCCCATCGACACTATAAAAATTTCACGTCTGCATCAAGGCTCTCGGGGAAATGTCCTATGTCAGTTGGGTACTCCCTCGTTGATGTTAAACCGGGAGGGGTTTCAACTTCAGTCAAGGAGCTGTCACTGTCAGACCCACTGTTAGCGCAACAAGGGCCAGACCCCCTCACCCCCCCCTCACCAAACGCTCTCATTGTTCTCTTCTGGTTGCAATCTTCACTCACTCGACTAGTAGCAGCAACAGCGTCCACCTCTCCCTCTCCGGTTCTCTAAAGAAGGAGTTTATTTTCGGGGTTTTTCCTTTCTTCTGCAACTCTTCATGCCTTTCTTTTCTGAAATCCGCTTCGTACTTCTTTTGTTATCCATCGTCGCTGATGTATTCGTATCCTTGATGGGATCGTATCCAGATTGGAATAATTAACTATTGGTGAATCTATCTTTAATGTCTTATCCCTACACGCACGAAGAAGATATAGTA
>CP045890.1:33011016-33059672 GCA_013387185.1 Caligus rogercresseyi
TGGCCAATTCCTTTTGGGGAAAAAGGAAGAATTATATGTTATGCATGCGCTACCTTTAACGCTTTGAACCAGATCTCACAGTGAATAATTTGGTTTTTTTAGTACACTTTTATTTAGTTGTCAGTTGTGTTATAAATTATGCAGAAGCATTTGACTATAAATATCTGTCATATGACCAAATTATTTTTTTGTACTAGAACAGAACATAAGTTTGTATTAAATTTAGTGCACATAAATTATTTTTTGCATATTGTACATAAAATTTTTATTATCCTTAAGAGTTGTACTCAATTTACCCAAATACATCTCTATGGATGACTGAAAGACTATTTAATGCAATAGGTATGAAATGATTATTAATGTTTTTTGGATTGTATTTTAAAAATTGTGTAGGAAAAGGTATGTAAGAACGACTAAATGTTTATTTTATTTTGCATATGCACAAGTATTGCACATCATGCGAATAAAATACCGTACTCACGTCCTTGCCCGTTGTGACCTCATGAGTTCGTACTCTAGCGTTGGAACCTTGCTGCAACGTAGAATATTAGACCTTCACTTCTCCCCAGACTCTCTCTGTGTAAGGTTCTCCAAGAAAGCATCATGGTGGTCAGCTGGTACTTGTCAAAATGGGAAATCCGGGATAAAAGGGTAGATGACTGGTTCCTCCGGGATCCATATGGCCAACTTTTTTGCTCTGTGTGGCCTATGTGCTCTTTGTCAAAATATTCGGCCCCGCCTATATGAACCGCAAGGAACCAAAACAGCTAAAGTCCTTCATCATGATGGCCTATAATTTAGTTCAAGTGTCGGCTTGCGTATGGATGATCCGGCAAATATGATTGGGGGTTGGGGAACCTATTACAGTTACGGTGAGTTGGTACCCTTTAAAAACACCTGTGTTAATACTAAAATAATCAAAGTCTTTAATATAATTAATTACGCATTCGCATAAGAAATTGAACAGGTTCAGCATATAGGCACATATGGAACTTAAGTTAAAATTATAATTGCTGGAGGAAAAAAAGAGGTATATGATTATTGTAATAGATTTATAGGTTACACTTTTCAATCTAACGCTAAGGATTGATTAAAACCATGCAATTTGTAGCGGTATTTGGTATTTTATAATGGAGCGGATTCGGTTTCGGTAGAAAAAGTATACTGTAGGAAGTACCGATTTACAATACCAATCGGTAGTCCCAGGTCGGATATATATATATATATATATAGATATATCTATATGATGTAATGGAGATCAAATAGAACTGGAGCCTTAGTAGACCACTAACGTAATAAAGAATAATCCTACATTACCATAAGAAGAATATGCTTAACTAACAATGAGAATTACATTCCTTTCTTCCATTTAGTTTGCCAGCCAATGGACACAGATTCAAGGCCGGATTCAAAGGCATGATAATGGCTGGTGCCATGTATTGGTTTTACATGAGCAAGCTCCTTGACTTTGTGGATACGATTCTCTTCGTTCTCCGTAAAAGAACTCCCAAATCACCACCCTCCACGTCTTCCATCACGCCATCATGCCCCTCTACACCTGGTTGATCGTGCGATGGATCCCCGGCGGACAGGAAACCTTCGGGGCCCTTCTCAACTCATTCATCCACGTCCTCATGTACTCCTACTACTTCCTTTCCGCCCTGGGAGACTGGATCCAGCCCTTCCTCTGGTGGAAGAGGTATCTGACCCAAGCACAAATGGTCCAGTTCGTCATCATTTTCTCCAAGTGCCTTGTGATCGTGACTGGTGCCGCAAGTTGTGGATATCCCTGGGAGCTATCTGCAGTCACGGCCGTTCTCATGATTGTTTTCTTCTATCTCTTCTACGACTTCTACACTTCCTCCTACAAGCGGAAAAATGCCGGCGGGAAAGCCTCCATGAACGGACGCAAAGTTGAATAATAATAACGAAATATAAATATATGTTTTAAAATATGTACTTTTATTCGAAATGATATTTATTAAAGGAATGTGATTAGTGTGAAGGAGTTAGTTGACAATATAAAAATAGTAGATATTATCTAAGTCTCCTGTATTAATGTCATACTTTATGATTAGCTTGGTCGTACATTTGTAATTCCGATCTACTTTCTTTTATTCAGAAACAGACAATACCTGCATGGTGACGTCATATTCGAATTCAGCGTCCACTCCTCCGTCAATACATTCTTCTTCTTGGTCTTGAATATCTAAGACTGTTATTTCATGTAATATCGTAGATGCACCTTTGTAATTCAAATTAGTTGAGAATCTAACTCAATTCTTGGAGGAAACCTACTATGCAATTCTTGCATAAGAGGTGGACGATAAGAAATTGAATGTGTTTGCTTTAACTATATGGCTCAAAGTCAAAGAATAGACATAAATATGGTAGAAGCACATCCATATTTCTTCTACGGTTGCTTAACGGCTATGAATGGATTCATCTCCTCAAAGCATTCTGGACTAAGTAAACAATAAAAAATATTTACTAAACTTTAAGTGTTCCTTTCACTTTGACGAGGGGGCAAGGCATTCTATCAAGAACTATGACTGTCTTTGTTTGTATAAGTTACTTAACAAATATCAGAGCATGTATTTCATTTCCCTTAGAACTATAATAACCCTTCGATTTTGACGCTCTTCCTCAAATATAGTGCGATACTAAATGTATTCAAGCTTGTTATTTCATAATGGACATTCGAGAACCCAAAAGGATGATTACTACTTTAAATGAGTGTCCATTGGGTATATTAGAACACCGCGATATGTTATTAAACACACAACAGATGTTGTCTTTTTGCACAGTTATCATACCAAATAAACAATGATTTTCTTTTGATACTTAATTTAACAGCTGAAACGGATTCGAATGTATGTTCTAAGTAGTTCTTAAATTCATCACTGAGGATGCTAATTCACTCCATTTCTTCCCTTTTATCTAGGACAAGTTATTAAAAATATGTATTGTTCTTAATCAAATCTGTAAAAAAAGTTGAAAGAAAGTTGCTAGAATAGTTCTCATTACACTATATACTTCTATTTTTATCATCTTATTCAAGTTATCTAATTATCATTACTAATATACATCTATAGTTGCTATTATTAGTGATTTAGCAACTGTTATGACATATTTGTTCCTTTTAATCAGTGAGAAAAAGCGTTCCATTATCATGTCTTGAATAAATAGGCTTAAGCTACCTCCACTAATCCCCTTTTTTATCTGCTCAAGATAGACAAATCAGTTTTAAAAGTTCAGCCTTTATCTCTTTTTTTGTGCCATAGTTATTTGTACTTAACAAGTAGAAAATTACCAAGGGCCTTGACAAACTACTCACTCAGAGTAAGTTGGTCTCCTACAAAGACAAAGGGTGTGACGGTTTTGAGATCAATTAAAGTGTCCTTAAATTATTGGATTGTAGTGAACCACATAGCAATTATTCCATTTTAGACCACATAATAATTTTTAAGTTTTGTTTATAATTTTATATTCTGGAAGCTCAATTGCAGCGGCGAGTGGATCAAAACAGATCAAAATGGTGTTGACTATTTATACTACCTGAGTGGCGCCACATAGTAGCTTCTCACACAAAAATATACGTTAAGAATGCTCCCGTCGGAATTTTTGAGCTACTTTGTTTACATTTCGAGTTAATTAATCTAGCTCATTCTTTATGACTCAGTCTAAATTCAATATCTCTTATAAAATGAAAGGCGTCTAAATACATAGTAAACCATAGTTCCTTATTTAAAGGATAACACTTTTTTTAGGAGGCCTAACATAATATTGACACAATGTCCGTACTTTTTCATACTTAATTTGATTCTCCATTAAAAACCAAGGTTTTTGATTCGTTCCCATCAACAACGAAAGAATCTTTGTATTCCGTTATTTAAATCGAAAGTATTGAACCTGCTATTTACAATGGTGTGCTCAAAATCATTTTATATTCTTTCTGTATGTGATATAATCCGAACTTCGCTTTTGGTGCCTATCTACCTATTGCAAAACTTTAGCAAAGCTCTAAGTTAGGCACAAATATTTTTCCTCATGCTGATTGATTAGACTGTATACCTTTATAATCTCTGAGATGAGCAAGGATAAAAGTGATTCCAAGTTCTTACCGGTTTCTGTAATATTTTTTATCCATAATTGCAAATGATTTTTGTACATATTTTTCTAACATGCTCTTAAAAATGTAATTTATTATCGAGCAAAAAATATATTCTTCTTAATTCCATGTTACGTCTGACTTATGCCTTCCTCTTTTAACATAAGGCCGTAATGGCCTTTAATATTTTGTAGGTACGGCATTACAAATCGTTCCGGCTTGATTTCACCCCTATTATGGATACATATAGTCAATACCA
This sequence comes from Caligus rogercresseyi, assembly GCA_013387185.1. Taxonomy (NCBI): domain Eukaryota; kingdom Metazoa; phylum Arthropoda; class Copepoda; order Siphonostomatoida; family Caligidae; genus Caligus; species Caligus rogercresseyi. Next base: position 33,015,387 of record CP045890.1, read on the forward strand.
AGAATATGCATTTTGCATGTTTTACTATCAGTTCTACAAAGTTTTTTTTTAATGCTTTGCAATTGTGAACTCTACAAATATTTAGTTTGTTCAAAGAACAAAATAAAAAAGCCCTTTTGATTGCTCCTAATGATAAAAATCCCTTTAAAACTATATATAGATCAGGTTGAATTATCAACAACATTGACATATTCAAACAACAATGACATATTATCAACAACGTTAGGCCCACATACATGGGAAATGTGTCATCTGTACTGATATGATGTAAGAAAAGTGTAAATAATGTATAAGGCAAAAGTTTTTTCAAGCGCTTATGAGATCATTCTTCAATATATCATCGTATATTCTCACAAGGAGAGAAATACACTTCAATTTTTACACTTTAAGTATCCGCTTAAATGGCGTCATTATTTTGGTTAACTTGATTTTATATAATCATAGTTTATATTAAATGCACAAGAAATTAAATTTTTGGGGAACTTTGTTATATAATATTTGATTTTAATTCAATAACACTTTGCTAGTTTTTAGATTAATAATGTCTTTTTTAATAATCCTTCTTTCGAATGGGCGAAGGTCTTCCTCAAGTAGTTCTCAAATGAGTAACTTGAAAAGGCTTTTTTTATCATGGACCTACCTATAATAATACAATCAAGGAATGGTGAATGAAAGAAAATATTATTATTAAAACTTGATATCTCTACTAAAGTTATAAAAAAGCAATATTTAATGGGTAAGAATGGATGTAGATGAGGATATTATATGTAATGGTAGAATGGCATAATCCGAATCAGTTCTCCGGCGGTAGGCAGGAAAACCGTCGCAGATAATAATGAAGAGCTGTACAATGATATCTTTCATAATTTGCAAAAGGGTTTTTATCCTCCCGCTCAACTTTCTCTAAGTCCTCATTCGGTGACTGAACAAGGAGTCACTCCCTCCTACTACAAGGATCAAAGATAGATCCTAGACCACTCCAACTCCTTTATTTAATATTAAATAATTTACAGGATTTTATCACCACAAACATTTACTCAAGAGCAACGCTAAGTATATTATTTACCTCATTATGACGTCACGTTAAATATACTCATTGTCAACGCTTATTTATTATTAAAATTAATAACAACAACATAATACAATTTTTTGTCTTACTTTATTAGCTACATTTTCTATTTGTTTCTACTTGATGAACCAAAGGATTATGCCAGAAAAAAGTTTATACCTACAGGCATCACTGCATTGTGTATTATTACTTGAGACAAGTAATAAAAAAGTACAGGACTGAATCTATAGTTAACATAGCTCACCTTGGGGCTTATTGCCAAAAAAAAAAAAAACATGCATCTTTCAGGGCACAAAGGTCATAGTCCTGAGCTTCCTTCTTTCCAGAAAGTAATCATTGAAGTCATAACTAAGCCTCCTAACGAGTTTTCATTTCTTTTAACGATATATATTGCAGGGATAACTTCATAGGTGTCAACTGTGTTGGAGGATGAAAATTATAGTCTAAATGCTCTATTTAATTTGGGAATCTACACGATTCAACGTCAAGGTATCTTTAGCGGATGTTTATACTAAACACTTTTACGTAAATTAGAAGGGATTGAGATATTGAGCTTTTCTCTCATAAACTATATTGTGACAAATTGTATTGGCAACGAAAATAATAATAAATGCATGAACGTTATATCTAAAAATAGATAGGGACTCAATAGTTTTGAGTTCAAGGCCAGAGTTGAGAAGCCAGGTATAATAAGTCAAACTGTTCTGAATATTCATTAAATCCTGGAAATATATTTGTAACTTAGAGGATTTAATTGCTGTATTAATTTATTTAGTTATACATTAAATAAACAATGTTCCCTTCATGTAGCAAAAGGAAGTTTGAGGCATATATTTTAATACTTAAAATCTGAGGTAAATCATTACAACATAGAAAACTAACTATAAAATATATCACACAATGAAAAAAACCCTATACATGATTCCTATATTTGCCATATGACAATATATTCCATTACAATAAACTACAAGACTTTAAAAATCCCTCTTCTCACTGTTATATAAGAAGTTACTCCATATCAAGTTTGTACGGTTTTCTTATCATTATTTATACTTTAATCTTAATAGTCAATGACCACTATAGCGTATTTATTATTTGACATTGTTCCAAGAAGCGTGATGAGTAACAGAATTGTAAGGAATGAGGAATGAATGAGATGTTATCATAGAGAAATAAAGACATAGAGAGCTTATTGGATTCTTCAGAGAAATACGTCATATTGCCAAAATAAACAAATCTTTCCATCTCTATGGTGTACTTACGATGACGTAGTACAAATTACTTTGTTTGCATTGGGCAATGGCGACAGCTGAACGATGTTTATCTGCTATTGATTCAAACATATTAACGTTTATGACATGGCTCTTTTATTTGGCTTTAAAGAGCATGAACTAGCTGGGGCAAACCCTAAATTCGGGCTAAATCAAGTAGCCTTTTATTCAAAGTTTCCCATTGACGTGAGGGACAGACTAGAAGAGCTGAAAAGAGTGCATCCCTTTAAAGTGAAGTACACTGAAGGAAAAGTAGTAAATGCCACCCTGTGGCTGAATGGCATGAACCAAATATAGTTGAACTTGAAAAAGAAATTAGTAATACATTCAAGAGGATAGATGAATTGAAGGCTGTAACATGGCTCGAGCAATTTGGACAATAAGCTCTCTATATCTTTATATATCTATGGATGTTCGCTCTTCAAAATGAGCTATCATTATTTCACTTTATATCTGGTAGGTAAAAGAGACACGCTGTGAAAGGCAATGGAGTAAGTTGAACGTTAGCTGAAGTCAACGTTCTAAAGATAGTTAAGCCATTATTATCATTAAAAATTGATAAGTCATATTTCTTTTTAATCTCAACATACTTTTTGATGAGATAAAAAGCCGGAAAATTCAAATTATCAATAAAGTAATGTTTTAAAGGAATACGAAATATTGCCCACTAAAATAGATATTTGATCGATCCAAAGGAAAATGTATTATAAGTATGTTTTTATATTGGTAGAGACTTGGATAGGAGATGTCTGAGTTCATAATTGCCTAGCTTTTTCAAGATTTAGAGCCATTCGAGGGTTATTTTTTTGTAACAAATTATATATATTTTGATAAATTTTTCTATGCATTATTATAAAGGTATATTTGTTCTCCAAATATATAAGGATCCTATTCCTTCTTCTTATTGGTGAATGATCTGATGAGGGACGTCAGATCATTCAGTTTGAGCAGGAATGGCTTGAGAGCCTCATCGATGGGCTTTTGGTTGTCTCTGGAGAAAAAAAGAAGGAAAATAATTATGTTTCAATTACATAGAGTGCAACATGGATCCGTTACCTGTAGATTCTTGGAGCAGAGAAAGCAATGAACCAGAGCGTGATCAAAACCGTTCAATGTTCACGGCCCCACCAATGTAGGTCATCAAGTACATAAAGATAGCAAATTTAAGGGTCTCAATGATATCATTAAAGAGGAAGATCCTTTGGGTTTTCATGACACGGCGTTGAACTTTTCGAAGAAGCACAGAGTATAGTCCAGCGCAGTTTCTTCTGATACGGAAATATCCTTGTCCAAAAGGGGCTGTGAGATGAGCATGGTGTGTTGTTTATTGTATATTTAGAGTGCATTATATAGTTAATTACCTGAAATGGTGTCCCCCCTTGGTTTATTGATGGCTGCCAAGGCAGTATGATATATGCGGAAGCCCATAATGGAAGTGACGAGGGCAAGGCAAATATTGCCCACCACAGAAATGACAGATATGTATTTCACGGCCAAGAGAACCACTAGCACGGATCCAAAGACGACTCCGGTCTCCCGGGGGTTTTCCCAGTAGACCAAGTCCTTGAGAAAGTCCTTTGATACGCTCATGACGGATCACTCATGGAAGAAGACGAGATCCGGATGACTCTAAGTAACTCTACAAGGGAGGAATTGAGCATAGAGACTGAAGAAAAGAGAGGGGGGAATGCTTTCTCCTTTTTTTCTTTCGAGACACTCTTCCTCGTAAGCTCGAGTCATATATATACACACACACATATATATAATTGGCAAAATCCCCAATCTGTATTTTTAACAGTACTAATAAGGGTAGAGTAATTTATTTATTATAAAACAACCCTTTTCTATAAAAAGCATGTAACAGATTTTTATTCAAAATACAACCACATTTCCTTTTTATATTTTGCAAACAACAAAATGAAGTTGTAAATGAAAGCATTCAAAAAGGGCCTTCGTGCAAGATGATGCACTACTCCCTTCTCTAGCTTTGAAAAGGGCGTATCAAGAAGAGGCAGGAAGAGACTCTATTTGTACATAATTTGCAGTGAAGGACTTTTCTTTTTTAAGCTTTATGGGAGGGGACCTTATCAGTTATAGGACTAGAAAACAACTGAACAAATAGAAGTTTGTATTCATGGGGTAGTATTCATAAATATTCTTATTGATTAAGTATGAGTTGGCAATGATTACAGGAGTAGAAGTGTCTTTTATCACTCAGGCTGACCAATCCTTGTTATTTTATAAAGTTTTCTAGGAGTGGGAAAATATTATTTCATTCGGTAGTGTTATAAAGGTCATTAATACGGATGGTATACCAATATGTTAGTTCTCACAAGACTCCCACCTAAACATTACTTTCCGTTGGTGGTAACTCGAATTTCTTTTTTTTCTACGTCTTATCGTCAGAATGGGGATCCAATTATCTTCAGATATAATGGAACAAAATAGAAATTCATTCTTTTTTTTTTTTTATTTATTTATTCACATATTACATTCATTTCAATTAAACTTTACGTAGAACAAAACAATTGACATAATTGTGACTCTGACAAAAGGACATAATATCTATTAATATGGTTATCTTCAAACATCTATACAAAAATATATCGTTCCGGAAAGGAAGGATGATGTACATTAATAATTGATTCGGTCTAGGAGGGAGATGTATCTTTCCACAAATTTGTCCAGTCCTATAGGGAGAGGGTTCCCCTTGACCCGCGAGGCGTACAGAACGCCTTGAACCTTGGAAATTGTGAACTCTATTTGGAAAGCGTTCTCATAATTGGGGGACGTTGATATTAGCCAGTCAGGGGGTTCAAGGTGTTCACCGTATGTCCTTTGTATTTTTTCCTCTACTGACTTAACAACAGGGACAATGATCGGGCAGAAATAGAAAAAGTGGAACGAGGTCTCCTTCTCTCTCCCACACCAGTGGCATAGTTGATCTTCTGAATGGATCTTCGATTTACTCATGAAGAGAGATGAAGTTGCCAGCCTGTATCGGAGCCATTTCTGTCTTGAATCTGAGAAGGGATTCTTCATTATGATTTGAGGACATAACGAGGACACATTCCTCGCTTTCATCAAGCTTATGGAGTCTTCGTTTTACAATTTCCGAAGGCGGTTTTTGTTAACATTTTTATGATATGCTCTGCGAAAATCTTGATTTTTAAGATTAGATAACCCGATGTAAAAAGGGATAGGTGGGCCAAACGGAATTTTAGGCTCTGGTCGATCTTTTATTATTTTTTTCACCCTAAAGTCCAAGATGAAGTTTTTTGTTTTTTCCTCATTTCTGTGGAATTGACCAACCGAGGTAAGGTGGCAGTCTTTGAGAAATTCCGTACGACTAAGTAGTCTAGGGTTTTCGTTTAATGGCTCATCTGAACCCAAAAGAGGAAGGCACCCATCTATGACTGACTTCCACGATTGTTTCATTTTTTTCCAGTAAGAGCCACACAGAGGCAGAACTTTAAAGAGTTCTGAAGGTCTCACATGGATTCTTTCTGAAAAATGGTGTCCTGTGCTGTTTAAAAATATTTTTTTATTCTTAAAGACCAGAAGTCGTGATTTGTGAAAAGCCTCTTCATCCATGAGAGATTCAATGCTTTCCACATACATTCCACGTTTAGAGCGTTTAGTCCCCATTGTGACGTTTTGGTGTCTATTCTACTCTGGGATACATAGGGCCCTGAGTTTCCCCAAATTAACCCTGATCTTATACTGTAAATATCACAGCACAGATCCTTTGAAAATGGAATGTATCTCAGAATATGCCAAATTTTTGGAATAATTGCTGAGTTCCATGCTATTAGTCTTTCAAAACGAGAGAGGGGAATACTTTTGTAAAAAATTACGCTTTTTTGTAGTGTATCTAAGATCCTGGTCATATTTATCTTATCCGCGATGCTTGAAGAAGATGCAACGTCGATCCCAAGAATTGATGTTGAGTCGACAAAAGCAAAATCATTCAGGAAGGGTTTCAACTCGTTTCCACAATTTGTCACTATTTGGGTCTTTGTGACATTGATAGAGAGACCAGAGCAATTTTTGAAAGCGTTAATAGTGTCCAAGGAGCTTTTGATAAAGGTAAATAATTATTTTTCTTAACTTAAGGAGTGGTTTTAAGGAATTTATATTAATAAGTGTAATATTGGATCCTCCATTCAACAGATTCGTATACCTATGACATCGATTGAGGCCTTTGAGAAAAAAAAACCACACACTCCTCTTTTGGATGCAATTCTTAGTTCTAAGAAGATATTCCCGCCTCAACATCCACGAGTGATGTGATGTCAAATTTCATAATACTAACTACATGTTCCTCACGTTCTAGAAAAAAAGTCTGGAATAGACACTAGATAAGCTGCATAAACTTTTTTCCCATTGAAAATATAGGCAGCTTCCATTGCTTGGTTTTTTTTTTTTTTTGGTTCAAGCATGTCATTTTTTATTCATTTGTTTCACTTGATTTTAATTCATTTATTCTACAATGAATAAAAATAAATAAAAAATTGCTTCAGCGTTTCAATTCAATAATTATCTTTATAAGATAACTTCTACTATCACGTCCAAAGAAATTACTTTTCCAAAGAAGCCCATGAGAAGTAATTCGAAATGAGTAACAGAATTGCTTGTGGCATAAGTCTCAAAGATTTGCAACTACAATTATTGCTTCAATATAAAAAAAGGACACAGGTTTTTGTTACATTGGACCAATCATTTATAAAAAAGCGGTGAACAAACTAGGATGATTGAATATAGTGTAAATCCATTTTTGTGACAGAGATTCTAATCATAAGCTTCCACTTTTTGAAAGGTTTGAATGTTTTAGAATTTATAGGGATATTGAAAAAAGTAACGGTAAATTTTCTTTATATTTTTGTTCTTTTCGATCAATCACGTTTTGACCTTTGTATACAAGTTGGGATTGTATAACCATTTTGTCGTTCGTAGATCAGTCCGATTAAAAATGAGTCTCAGATGCAGATATCGAACAGCTTCAATTCCTTCGACTCACATTATCTGAATTGCTTCAAGCTCTAAAAACGATTTTGAGCATGTTTTTCTTGACTGTTTGCTTGTTACAACCATTAAAAAGTTGCTGTCTATCAATGTGAAGAGATTGGAGAGCATTGGCAACAATTACATATATTCGAGCGAATATTATTTTATGCTTTCGGAAAGGAACGAATTCCGCTACAAAGCTTACATGGCGAGTTGTTTGACAAAAAAAAAATTATGAAACCGTCTATTCTTCGGTCTGTGATGCTCTATGCTGCCGCCCGATACGCCTTAAATTACCATCTAAACTATAAATAGTATTCTCAATTCATGTTAATATAAAACGTGCATAAAGTTCTTATCCTATAACTGAATTTATTATAAACTAAGTATGACTTCATCAACAAGATCCCTTGATTCCGCATAATCACAGGAGTCATTTTTGCTACTCAAGCTGTAACCTTTAAGCAATCGTAGTTAGTATGCACGTAGATAAGGCTACAAAAAATAGATAATGTCCTCTTATCTGTATGATAAGGAGCTTTCTTAGGTAAGTAAGAGGAAAAAGAGTTAACATTTTCTTTCTTCTAGTCTTTTTGAACGTAAGAATGAACGGAGGGTTGCTTCTTTGGGTGAGCCTGCTAGTGTTTGGTCACTCCTTTGGAGTTCTTCATGGACAAGATGATGGGCCCTTGAGGATTGTGAGTGCCTCGGAAGATATGATTGTGAAGGAAAAGGAAGATCTACATATCTACTGCCACTCCAATAAACCGTAGGTTTTGTATTTTGGTTCTAGAAAATCTTGCCCTTGGAAAAATGATCACCGATTTCTTTGCTGTAAGATTTGACATACCTTGGATATTCTACTATCGGAAAAATTGACACATGTGGATCACCACTTTATTATAAACAGAGCAGACAGCAGAAAAGTGAGGTACTGATGTCATTGTTAGGTGTACCAGATTCTTACTGTAGGGATTCATGTTATTAAATCTGACTGATGTCGCCTTACAGACATACTGGTGGTCATTTTTCTTTCTGCAAATATTCTTAAAACCAAATAAAGAAGAATAAATTGTTTTGTCCCCATTGTTGATTTCGAATTTCACAATTTTTTGTGTAGATATTCCGTTTGCTCCTTTACGCTACCGGGAGGAACGACCTGCAGTATCAAATCAGGGGAATCCGAAAAAACATGCGGTGTCGATGGAAAGTTCAACAAGACCAATCCAGCCTTCTGTGGCTTAGATATCCAGGATGTTTCCTCCGAATGGAATGGTCTTTTTAAGGTTTGATTCCCTTACTTGATTAGCGGTGTTGCATCTGAATGATTTCTTGTATATTTATTTAGTGCGAAATCGTTGTTTTTGAAGATGGAAATGCCGTTACGGAAGAGAAGGAAATTGACGTCGTTATTGCCCAGCCAACGGATGTCGAATTCGTTGATTTGTATGGCTCCGTCACGGTCATTGTGGGTGAGGTTTCGTTGAGTCTTAATGCTTTTAAGCATATGTATGGCAAATTTTTCTTCTCTTTTATTTTATAGATAAAGCAAGTACTTTCACGTGTACAGGACAATATGGCCGCCCAGCAGGAGAATTCATTTGGCGCCTTGGAGAGAAAGATGATAAGGACGCCATTTTTTTGACAAATCCTAGTCCTAATGTTGTAGCTGTAGATGAAAATGGATACTATAAAGTAGCACAGGTGGGTTTAAAAAATGACACAGGACTAGGAATTTTACGAAATAGATAACATTTTTCTAGTCTTATTGGTTGTACAAAAAAATTAGTTAATCCAAAGATATCTTTTAAGGCTCAAAAACTGCTAAAGTCTAGGGATTTGCCTTCAATTTATCATTTGAAGATTAAAAGTCCAGGATTTTTTTGTAGACAATCATTTTGAATTATTGTCTGAAAGTGTAACTGTTTTTAAATAATTTAATTATTGTTTTTGCATTTTTTTGGCTTGCATTATCTTTTTATTTAATAACTAAATATTAAGAAATGAATATCAAACTTACAATTAATCGCATCCATCAAAATGGACTTCACTTTGGTCATGACTTGCAACGAATTGTACATACAAATAACTGATTGGTTACTTAGTATGATATAGGTATCCTTTTTAGGTTCAACTCCTGAGAGATACTCAAGAAATCATTATGGACTGAAATTACGAATGTGCAACAACGTTACTTATAGAATATAACATTAATATGATATACTTGTGCAGTCATTGTCTACAATTTTTATAAATGAAGACTACCAACTGATTTATTTTCTTATAGAACTTCAGTTATATGCCGGAGCCAAAACACAATGCTAGGAATTTATACTGCATCTACGAGCAAAAGGACCACAACGGACATTTACTCTTCAGTCAAACGATCATATCACATTGGATGTATCTTATTTGAGCCAACCAGTGGCTGACTCTGGTTTTCCCAGTGTATCGGTGAGTAATTTCAACGGCCATTTAGAATTATTAAATTAAACTTTTTTTTTTAGGTCGGAGAGGACTTCGAGGTGTCTTTCGTTTTCGAAGCCAAGCCTAAACCTAAGGTCGAGGACGTTGTTTGGAAGGTGAAAGAAGGCGAAGGAGACGATATTGAGGTGAGTACACTCAAGAAAGGGCAAAATGGATATCTATGCACTTGTACATAATTAGGGTTTACTTCACTCAGTTAAGGAAAATAGTAATTTATTTCTTATTGTACGGAGTATTAGGTAAATTAGGAAATTCCACACACTATAAGCTTTTAAAATGGGTATCTTTGGTAATTTTGACAATATATGCATCTAAACAAATAAAAAGAGCTCCCACTTGAACCATTAACATTCTAGCATCCCATCTGTTGATCAGATACTGCCTTCATTTAGCTGATTCTACTCCTTCTGATATGGCATTAGAGGCATCGCGGACAGAGTAGATTTTATACCTTCATACATATATATATATATATATATATATATATATATATATATATATATATATATATATATATATATATATATATATATATATATATATATATATATTATGGTATAAAATCTACTCTGTCCGCAAATATAGCAAATACGTACTCTCCCCCAAAAATGATCTTTTGATATGAGAATATACGATTACCATCTGGTAACTGTGTTAGTGTTACCTGGATAGAAAGAAAGAAAAGGTAGGGAGTATTTTGTCCTCACTCCTCTCCCTTCTTTTTTTCTTCCTATCCAGGTTACACTAACTGCCGTTACCAAATGGTAATCGTATATTCTCATACCAAAAGATCATTTTTTGGGGGAGAGTACGTATTTGCTTATATCTCTTAAAGTATAGCGATTTTCAGAACACAAAATATATCAAATGAAAGCTTGGTTAACCAGCTTTAATATTTTGGTATACTAAATCATGTCAATTTAATAAGTAGAGAGTTATATGCACATTAAAAAAAGCCTATCTCGCGTACAAATGACGCATATAATGGATTATAAATGCGTCAGAGATAAAGTAAAATTTTGAGAGGATACCTTGACGCACATCTAAGAAACACATTATGATTTATTTTTTCATAATCGATTTCTTATAGGTCAATACAGGCTCTGAATCATATGATGTAAACTCAGATTGTACTGAATTCTGAATTGATAGAATGCAACCAAGGTCATTTTTGGATTTATTATCTAAAGTTTTACTAAACTTAAAAGTACTATTTTACTCTGAAGCGAACAAGTCATCTTCTACAGGCGAGTGAAGTTAATTGATACAAAAAAGCTATGAAATAAGCTAACAATACTCACTCCCTTTCTTGCTTTGTTTTTACTGAAAACTTTGTTTTATTAAAACATCAAAATACGTTGGTAGTAAATTAGATTTCCTTTAAATAATAAATTATTATTGAAGTCTGTAACGTCCACCATTTTGAAGAAATTTGCGGAAAGTATATTTTTACTAAATTTTTAAAACTTTGACCTCGTTGCGCGACCTCGTAATGTTGACCGATTTTGTTCAAACTTTGTATGTCGTCTTCTTTTATCACCAAGAAACAGAAAATGCTCAAAGTCGCTAACATTTCAAACATTTGAAAAATAAGAACAACCCTAATATATATATTCCTTCTACAAACCCCTTCGCCACCTTCTTGGGAGGTGTATATTTTGAAGAGGACAATTTGCGTTTATTTTTCTTGGGAAAACAATCCTGCGGAATATATCATTTTCACCTGCGGTCTATGTGACCACTTTGACGATTGGGAATATAATACTCATAAATCTTTTGTTTTATTTTAAAAACTTGTTAGCTTAAAATACTGCGACCAACACATATATTGTAAAAGTCATATATGGAAGGATTTGATTTTTTTGTTGTCATTTGACTAATTAAAATCCAAACGATCTGTCAGACTCTAAAGGCGGTCTTAATGCTAAATAGAAACTGTTGTACATCCATTCATAAAAAAATATATTTGATTATGTCTTAGCTCAAATGAATGATAGCATACTTAACAATATGTATAAGATGAATCGATTAATACCTTTTATCTTTAAGCACTTAATTAAGCTTTAACAGTTGGTTCATCTCCGCATCCTATCTATAAAGAAATTAAATAATATATATTCACTAGGTTTATGTATTAATGTCATACTTAATTAATTAATATTTTTAAGTCTGTCCCTCAAAGCTGGACGACAGATTTACTTATATATACATAGTGCAGCAATTATATACATGAAGTAAGTTTAAGTATTTTAGTCCATAGTTTATTAATTACGCAGCTATACATTTGTAAGTCGGTCTCTCAAAGCTGAGAGGCAGACTTATGCATGCATAGCTCATCTATGACGATAAATTATTAAAAAATATAATACATAACTCATATTTTTTTTTAAATTGTGCATATATTAGTTCTCACCGAGTCATAATCATTAATTTTCAGCTTAAAGCCAGGAATCCTCGGGATCCCTCAATTTTCATGGACGGCAAGTACACTGTGCACCCCATTCGAGAGGAAAGTGAAACAAGTTTAGGATCACCTTTAAAGTAGCCAATGTGACGGAGGAAGATCTGGGAAGATCCTATGAGGTTGAGATACTAAATCGCAAAAAGCACTCCAACGATCCTCTTCTATCTAGGGTTCATTTGTGAGTATCTTCATATCATGAACTCCCTATTATGCTATTAATAAGGATAACTAAGGGGGAATGTTTCTGGAACGTCATTGGTAGAAAAAAAAAGGAATTATTGAACAACAGTTGACATTATGAAATAAGGCCGTTGATGTCCAAATATCAATTCAGAGAGATGACATTCATACAACTCTAAATTGCCCATTCTCGTGGGGCCATGTCATTTGCGAATCCTTTGAATTGACTACTCCAATCTCACTTATTCATATTATTAAATGAAGACACTGCTAATACTCAGGGAAATAATGAATGTTTATTTTCTTCATCATAACTATCGATGAATTATCTCTCAGACTAGGGAAAAAAAGAAAGGTGATTGACCAACTAACAAGGTATTGTTTATTGTTAAATTTGGGAAAACAACGTTTTTGTTATTCCTAGCTATTATCTTTGCAAACTGATAAGCAACTTAGTCCCTCTGTACTTGCCTATAATATCTCTTTATATTGTTAGCAACAAATATATGACCGCTATGTACTACTAAGTAGTCAGTTTTCCGATCTTAGAGGAGATATAAAAATATAGATGCAATCATGCTAAATGACTTACTTTACAGCAAAAAAATCAAGTTCCTGTTATATACATTGATTTTAAAATGTATGTAGAAGGATCAGCATTAAAACAAAATATACACAAAGCCAGCTGGTTTCTTCGTCCTCCAAATCTATTAATTATAATTAAAAGTTCCTAAGTGGCAATCGTTTAATTTTAGCTGTGGAATTAGAATTTGAAAGGAATTTACACCCCTTTGATGTATTTTTTTTTGTACCTTCGTACACATTATTCTTGAATGTTACCAAACATTAAAAAAAACTTATTCTTACACGTACAAACATAAAATTTTACACAACTAATATTAAACAAAACAAAATCAAACATCATCAACATTCTATTTACATATTTAAAACATTTTTCGATAGGGGGATTTTGTGCTTCTTAATTTATAAAGTAAAATCTGTATTATCCCTTTGATGTATTTACTTTCATGAGCAACCTTCGTATTCAGTCTTAAATCGAATGGGCATAAGGCTGTAGGGAGTTATTCAGGAAAAACTTGTGATTACTAAGGTTAATGGACTCGACTGACTGAGAGATGCTTCCACGTAAATAAATATGATTAGACTCTTTTCCCCATAAAAGTTATAACTATGATAACAATTTTCTCTCTTATTTTTGAAAATATTTTGCTTTCTATCTTATTGTTAGATGCCGATTGAAAATACTTTCCCATCTTTTCTAGGTTTGAAATAAATGAACCAGGACCTGATTCAGGGAGTTTGGGCATGATTACAGGGATTGTAATTGCCATTCTCCTGATTCTTCTACTCATTACTCTCATCACGCTCCTTGTGGTCACCTACAAGCACAAGAAATGGTGCTTTGCTCCTAAGGATCCCTCAACAAAACCCGGCTATGACGGGGATGTGGAGCGGCCCCTCAACGACTTCAACAATGATCACACAGGAGGCGCCTCCATCATTAAGCCAAGGTCGTAACCTCACCAAAGAAGAATAACAAGTTATCCAATGGTCTCATCATTATTTAGCATAAATATAGTGTTTCATGTATGTGTAATTTTAATCTCTTCTTTTTTATTTGCATAACACATTTACATATATTATTTACTTTTACTGGAATGAAAGCTTGTCCGTATCCCCTTCTATGTGTATGTTATTTATAGGTTGCGGGGCTTTTGACTTACTTCTTTTCATTTCTATTCGACTCCTTACAAATTCATGGCATAGCCATCCCAGATAAGCCAAGCTCACAAGGGCGATGTAGAGAAAGACGTAGGCTAGAGATAGAGCACCGGCCACCTCACAGAGTGGACTGGCCAAGTTAAGCGTGAGTGCACCCAGGGCCACGCCTCCATTCACCCCGCACAGCTGAACCCCACAGCAAGGGCTTGAGGAAGGGGAAGGGGAGCTCCAGAGGCCAGAGTGAAGCCCGAGATAAACCCCACAGAGAGCAGAGCAAAAAGAATACTGAAATACGCCCGTCCAGTAGCCCGGTCAATCCAATATTTTGTAATGGAAGAAGCGTGAATGAAGAGATAATTCCGGAGAGGAACCCGTAGGCAACGATCCTTTGAAGCCCCTTGGGAGGCTTTAGCACCCACCTCTGGAAGAGAAGTCCAAGAAATAGGGGAATCGTGTTGAAGAGTAACGCCATCATCAGTTCATGGAGAGGCAATTTGATAGACAATTCCGGACGTAGAATTGATCCTAGGAGATTCATCCAGATAAACTGATTAAGAGGATAGGAGGCAATGGAAATGAGTGTTAGAGCTAGGGAGAGCTCCAGATCTCCACCCATGAGGAGAGTAAATAGACTGGAGAAAGAGGTGCCTGGACTTGTTCCTATCACCAAAAGTCCAATCCGGTACACAATTTCCTTCTCAATACATAAGTCGTATCTCTTGAAAATAAAGCCAAGGAAAAAGGCCAGGGAGGGTAGAACAACCATGCGCGATAGGATGCCAATCTTAAGGGGTCCTACGGTAAAGAGGGTTCGGAAGGTATGAAGTTTGCTTTGGCCACAGAATAAATGACTCAACTCTTTTCCGATGGACTTCAAGCGTTCCTTGCAAATGAGAAGGCCCAGGAATAAGTTTAATAGACTTACTTCGAGCCAATTAATATAGAATGAGGTTCGAAAGAACGCCTGAGTTTCTACAAAGGTGCCCTTTGCGTAGATTTGATAAATGAGGAAATCGTCATTGGAAGCATCCCCTCCAAGTCTTCGAAGTGTGAGGCAATGCAATCCAATTTCGGAGCTTCTGATTCTAATTGTATGTATATTTAGAGAATTGAGTATCAACTCCTCTGAGAGCAATATGATCCGTCTGCCTCTTCTGGTAAACACAACTCCAGAGCTCCTAAGTGACTCATAGATTTGAGTTCCAGTGTATAGTTTTCCTTTTTACATTCTATATCAAATGTGGCGAAGGAAGAGTTTCTCCAAATTCGAGTGACATTGAGCTGAAGTCCGTTTAAAGGGCTGAAGGAGCAAAGGGTTCGCTCCTCGAGTACTTTAGTATTATTTTTATCTAAATCCATGATCTCTTGTCCGAATGTAAGATCAAAAAATATCAGTAAAACTATTTGGATTACAATAATCATATTGTTTTTGTTATTTAAAAAAACACAATTTGGGGGAATAAAATTTATTTTATAGAATTTATATCCTTTTTACAAAATTTGGTGAATATTGATTATTTTCATCCTTTTCCCATAAATGAATATTTTGCCATGGCAGATACATATAAAGTCGGTTATGTTTTCTACACTACAGATTAATATTGTATTTGTATAAGTTCAAACCACCTTGGGTCATGTTATATATTCAATGCCAGATGACAAAAATAAAAAAAATCAGAATATCACTGATGTTTGAAAAACTTCTATATGAGAACAGTTTTTAGATGTTCAGAGCAACAAAAAACGAATTTGATTGGTCGATAGGTGGAAGATAAAAAAGTGCGTTTTTAACAAGATTGGTTTATAAGAAAAGTAATAATAATAATTATTATTATAGATTGGCATTATGCAGTAAAATATACCTTCATTCACTGCCATGGAGGAATGATAATCAATTTTAAGAGAAGAAATCCATTCTTAAAAATACAAATTGCCTCTTCTCATGAGCCATTTGTGAATCCATGGAATGAATTACTTGTTGCCTATTAATATGAATATATACTGGAACTCCTCAAACATAGAGAAAAATGAAGGTTATTTTGTTCGCTCATATTCATCCATGAATCAGAGATTAAAAAAATAAAAATTATTATTTTTAATGAATTTGATAGAACTTATTTGTTATCCCTACCTATCATAGAGATAGATTATATCTCTATGATCAGCTTACGATGACGTAGATCAAATTACTTTGTATATTTGAACACACAGATGCAACAGAAGGTTGTTTCTCTGCTATTGAAGGGAATCAGCTCTCTATATCTTTATTTATCTATGATCGGACGTAGAAAACAGTGTAATCAATTGAAAATGTCATGTTTAATGATGAGTTTATGATAGCAACCTTTTCTCCAACCCTAATTGTACGTTTCTAAAGAACATGATTTTAAAATGGTAAGAATTGGTTTCATAAGCACACATCCTCGATAAACATAGTAGTGGATTACCAAGGCCACAAAGCTACTGTGTTTATTTATTTGAATTAATATATGTATCAAATAGTTAGCTTTTAAAAATATGTATATTCGTGAAATCAAAGAGAAAACTTATTTTGCAGGGTGGAATCTCATATTAGGAAATAAAATAAGTCAGAAAACACCACAATCTTATTGAATGCACCTTAGAAACAAACAATCTATAGAAATGAACAATTGTTGTCTATCCCTATCTATATTTATTTTTAAATTTGCCGGTTAGAAACATCGAGATAAAAAGATATAGAGAGCTTATTCCCTTCATTTGTATTTTTGTGTCGAATATAAACAAAGGAATTGACGTACCTCATTGTAAGCAGATCATAGAGATAGAATCTCACGATGTCAGCTTACGATGACGTAGATCAAATTCCTTTGTTTATATTGGACACACATAATATAGCTGAACGATGTTTCTCTGCTATTGAAGGGAATCAGTTCTTTATATCTCTATGGATTCTTCATAGAAATATGCCATTGTGCCCAATATAAACAATCTTTCTATTTCTATGATTAACGTACGATGACGTAATACAAATTATTATGTTTGTATTGGGCACAGGCGACAGCTGAACGACGATGTTTCTCTGCTATTGAAGGGAATAAGCTCTCTTTATATATATTTAAATCTCTATGTTAGAAAACAGACAAAAATCATGTTTTTCTAACATTTCAAAGAAGAAGAAAATGATATAATAGCGACTACAAGGATCATATTTTTATTTATTTGAAAGATGATTACAAAGAGGTCAAATGATTCAACTATTAAATGTTACGTGTCTGCATCGTAGTTAGGATACATATTATTTGCAATTCATTTATGTAATTCCGTCACCATGCCCTGGAAGGCATCAATCTCAGCCATGACCCTTTGAAGCTCCAAAGAGAATCCCTGAAGCTCATCTTCATCGTGTCGTATTTGAATAAACCGCTCTTTGAGAGCGCTTTGAGCCAATTGAATGGCGCTGGCCCTACGCTTGTCGTTCCGGGACACCTCCGCACGGATGGACTCCAACATATCCTCCACGCAGGTGTAAAGACTCTCTTTCAAGGACTTGATGAGCCGTGCTTCCTGAAAAAGGAAAGAAAAACATGATAAAAGACTGGATTACAAAAAATAAAAGCAATACTTTTTCCTTCAATTGCTGAGATTCATGAATGAGACTCTCTGCCTTCGAAATCATAACCTCCAGCCGAGAAGGACTCCCTGAACCTTCCTCCTTGCCCATTAGATTCAAGTTGTAATCTTCCTTCTGAGACATAATGGATCCGTAAACCACTCAAAAGGAACTTGTTTACAATGATTTAACTCTCCTTCTTTTATGCAGTAACGCCCTCTAGCTGTATAAGCAAAAACTAATGAGGTACATGAGAAATGTGTACTCGGTGTACCGTGTACCATGATTTTTGTGATCTACTTTTGTTCTTAAGAATATAATTAAGATATACCAGTAGTAATGTATCGAATAATTTTTGTATGAAGTGTGGCATATCATTAATTTACTCTTCATGTAATGTGGAATAGGAGGAGTCCATTCAAAAGATTCCTAAATGACGTCATGGATGAAGGTCCATGAAGGAGAGACAATTAGTATAAGACATAAGGATGGATTTCTTATGAGTTATAGTTGACTCCTCAAGAGCCACAAGTGAATTAACACTTTACAGCACAATGCTATTTATTTTTGATTACTCTCTCTCCTTTTCTTTCAACCAATCATGTTTCAAAAAGCACCTCTATCTCCTGATACGACTTCCACAATGCACGAATGAACACTCCAACATCATGAATTACCCTCATGCAGGGGTCGGCAAATAGTGGCCTGCCATTTATTTTGTCTGGCCCACGAAACGACATTAATTTGATGTTAATTTTTTTTTCTTAAGCCCCATATTTTCAAAAAGAAAAAAAGGCATTCAGCAATCCTATCAATTTCGAAACATTTATTGTGGAATACAGTCATAATTCCAGTCACTTGACCCCCTCTCTGCGATTTTAATATTGCAAAGTGCAAGAGTCTTCCACTTGCTAGATCAGACTGGAACAACTCCAGCTTCCTTGTAATTGAATCCATCTTCTTGATCATGTCTGCAATGGTTTTCCCTCTCCCTTGTAGTTGCAGGTTCAGCACAGAAGCGCTCCAGTGCATTTCTTTTACTTAACCAGCGCACGTCATTGTGAAGTAGCTGATCTTTGTAGCAGGCCTCTGAGTCTGGCGCACAGGATACTCTGGTGAATTAGGCAATGTAGTGCGTGCATTTGTGGTGCATTCTCTTCAATTGGACCACCAGACCTCTGTGACAACCAACTATGACCCGAGATGTCATTGTCTGAAGAAAAAAATTGGCCCGCGTACAAACGTAATTGCCGACCCTGCTCTGATGTATCTCACCAGCTATCAGTCTTTTGACACTGAGAGTAAAAGGGATCATAATATGGCTTGTGAACGGAACGCAAAATTGAACGGCGTTCAGCTGAACGCACGTTCAATGAACGGAACGCAACTTTTTTTTGAACGCTGAACGTTGAACGCAAAAAAAAGAGTTTTGCGTTCAGCGTTCAATTTTTCCCAACTTTTCTTTTACTTTTTTTGGAAATTCTTAAAAAAAAAAAGTCAGTCATCACAACGCAGTACTTTTTTGGGAAATCATTTTCAAAAAAAAAACCGTCATCACTACGCAGTACTTTTTGGAAATCTTTTCTAGAAAAAAAAAAGTCATCACTACGCAGTACTTTTTTTGGAAATTCTTTTCTAAAAAAAAAAGTCATCACTACGCAGTACTTTTTTTGGAAATTCTTTTCTAAAAAAAAAAGTCATCACTACGCAGTACTTTTTTTGGAAAATTTTTTTTTTCTAAAAAAAAACGTCATCACTACGCAGTACTTTTTTGGAAATTCTTTTCTAAAAAAAAAACGGCACCACTACGCAGTACTTTTTGGGGAAATTCGTTTTTAAATATTTGAACGCTGAACGCTAACGGAACACTGAACGCAAAAACATTGAACGGAACGCTAATTTTTTTTGAGCGCTGAACGGAACGCTGAACGCAAAAAAAGCTGAACGCTCACAAGCCTGGATCATATTATAATTGTTTTACCTTTGTGACATGATTTTTTTAAAATTAGATTATGGGATAAAAATATTTCTTTCTTTGTATAAAAATGCTTATTTTTTAAGTTTTGAATTGTATAATGAAGACAGCTAATTAAAGTCCCATTTAAAATACGTTTAATAAAACTTTTATTTTTTATATCTAATCACGATAATTTAAAAGAAAAAAATATATCCAAATGGTTAAGAGATTTTTTTATTTCAAACATGGTGATACGATCATACAATTTTATTTAACTATAAACGCTATCAGTAAAGATTTTTAACTATTTATTAGTTCATCCTATAGAGTAATTATATAGATTTAATTCACTAAGCACTTTGAAATATTTCCTCTTCAATAGGGCTAGGTCCCTCAAGGCAATGCCGGATCCCGGCCACAAATCCCGGTGCACCCTCGATAATGTCCGAAATGGCTCTGAATATTGTACAGGAGCTATGCTGATTCCCCACGTCCGTGTGATAGAACTGGCAGCCCTCCCTTTGAAGACAAAGGATTTCACAGAGTCTCACTTTGTCAGAAACGTCTCCATTTGGCGGCAGGTGAATGACTTTAATATTGTCGTTAGAGATGAAGCGAACGCCATTTCGAGCGCACTTTCCAAGTCCCTATTAATTTGGATAAAAGGTAAAGAAAGATCTTGGGTCAGAAAATAATGAAAATAAACTCACGTCATTTTGTCTAAAACGGAAAGCAGTCTCAATGCTCGGGTTTGTAGTTGCTGGGGAATCATTTTTACTTCCTTCGACATTGGTATTCGCCTCTGAACCATTTTCACTTTCTGTGGGATTTATGTTTTCCACTGAAAGTGAAATTGTGGCGGTTTCATCGGTTGATTCAGGAGTGGTGATGCGAGTAGTTGTTTCATCGATCAACTTGGGCGTTGTGGTTTTAGCTGTTGTGGTCGATGTTGTGTCCACACTTTCCATAGTTGTAGAAAGTTGCGTTGTTGTGTCTGGAGCTCTCTCAGTTGGATTGAGTGTTGTCTCATCTTCTCTCAGTTCTGAACTCTCTGTTGTTCCTTCTTCGGTGTCATTATTCTTCTCTTCTTCTTCGGATGAAACGATTTGATCCACACCGATTTCAAAGGATGATGCATCCAGTCCTTCTTCCTTTATGGGCTGCTCGCCCTTACAAGGAACACCCGTGTCGCATGCCCTGGACTCAATTGCAAACCCATTGCAATCCTTCGTCTCACATTTCCTCTCTCTATACTGACTCCCCTCTCCACACTTGCCCTCGCATCTTGACCATCGTCCAAACACTCCCCATTTACCTAAATTCCAAAATCTTGATAAATAATATCATCTTTAATGCCATCATACCTTTAGACTGCTTGCATATGATGTTTGACACGGGCTTCTCGACGCTTCTGTGGTTGACTTTCAGCGTCTGACAAATCTCCTTTGGTATTTCCAAGCAGTTTTCTTTGTTTCGCAGATTTGGTACAAGTTTGGTGACGTTGCGGCAGGTGTGAGTGGGGTGGATGTCGCATTTCTCTTGGGGGATCTCTTGGATTATATCCTTGGTCTCCTTTACGCAGACCTCTGACTTTTCCAGAGCACATGTGTCCGGTCCACATATTTTTCTGATTTCCTGCGTACACTGAAATGGATAAATATACATGTGTATATTATCATTGGAAGAAACAATGTTCAGTATTTGGGTACCTCAACTTCCTTATTCGTTGTTTCAGAATCCACGGAGCTAACACAGACTGTATAAACATTATTAAATATTTATAACAATATATATCTTCAATAATACCTGAGCTTGGAACGTCAACACAGATTTCCTCCCCGATGTTTCTCTGAGAATTACATACCCTCTCGTATTTATCTTCGCAGATCTTAACCTCTTTTTGAACATTAACGGGAACGTAGGTAATATGACAGCTCTTTTTGAAGTCCTCAGTACATTGCTTCACCTAAAAGAAAAGAAAATTCCTGGATAATTAACTTCTTGCGTACATATAAGACCGTAGGAAACCTATCACAAGTGAGCCGGCCATTCTTCTTTAGAAGTGGTATCAAATTGATACATTTGAATTAGAGTAATTAAATTTAATAAGTTAATAATGATAAAGTGAATGATGATTACAGGAAACTTTATTATAAATTGGTTGATAAATAACAATAACTGCTAAGTTAAACTGCTTCACATGGGAAACTTGTGTCTTCAGCATGAATTGTTTTTCAAACTTAGAGCTATACAAAAGGGATTTTCAAATTGCCGACCTATAAGCTTGATATCCTAAATCTTACGCCATAAAAGATCATTGATCAGATGTTTTGGTGGTACATTAATATCTCCATCATGTATGCATACAACGATATGACCAAAGCGTGTTGAAATCCTGGTAGAATTAGCATCCCAAGTATATTAATAGACTATCATGGCAATAGCGGGGAAACCACTTGCCCCTTGCCATATTTGCGTCAGATTAAAAAGTAAGTCGTTGTACGAAATTAAGTATTGCTTGATGCTAAATCAACTGATATTCTTTATCGTTGAAAGAAGATAATCTGACAAATAATTAATAAAAGGATAATTATGTTGTATTGAGAAAGTTATATTTGAGAATTTAATAATAAATGGTTTTTTAAGAGTGCATCTCAAATCATGTCAATTACTATCTATCTGAAGATTTTCTTGCTCTTTTTTAAATAAATGTATCGAACCTCCTTTGATGTAAGAAGTGACATTTGACCTTTGTTATATCGCAACCTTCGATCTCGAGTCCAACAAACCAGAGCTGCGACTACCGAATGTAAATCAATATTTAGAACTAGAAGCGTTGTTACCTGGTGTGAAGAAGTTGAACTTTGCAAAATAAATAAACAACTCCGGAGCTGAAAGCGCATTTAGTATCGGACAACGTATAACAAAAGACAGTTAAGGAAATAATTTGTTTCCTATTGCCTTCCATTTCCTTCAAAATCTGAGTGCATATATGATGTATATAAAAATAGCATGTATTAAATTTCAAATTATCTCTAAAAGATTATAACAAATCATGTACTTAGTTGTCTTTTGTTATAAATTGTCCGATACTAAATGCATATAAAGAATTCACTGAGCAGGTACATAAATAAATTTTCTTTCTTTCTTATCTACCGCACCGATCGATATTCGGTAGATATATAATAAAATCTACCGAATCGGCGGTACCGAATCCCAGCTCTGCAACAACATACCTTTACAGCCTTGTACTTAGTAGTATATCCAGACACACATTTCTGTATAAGAGTGTCCTTGCACTCTATCTTCTCGTCGTACACTTGACTCACGACCATTCAACGCGACGCTGGCAGATTTCCCCATTAGAACTCTTGGCACCAAAAGTGAGAACTTGGAGATCATCACTTTGTCCCTTGTCGACTCGCTGCAAATAGAGATTGGAAAGTTGTAGGCTTCTATGAGGATCTTAGTGATTGCATCTTTACGGGATTCACTAATTTTGATAGCCGGATTTCTTCCTTAATTTCATTGACCCAGTCCCGATCCTTCTCATCGATGTTTGAAATAAGTTTTGTATTATCTGATGGATGAATAATCGTCTTTCCTTTTGGATGAAGAGTCCAGAAGAACCCTTTAGAGGGCCAAGGAGACTCTATTTGATGATAAATATATATATAAGGGTCAAAGTGATTGAAAAAAACAACAACTTACAATTAGGAGTAATAATCTCTGGAACATCTTATTCTTCTTAAAGGTCCGAGAGCTTACTCATTCAGGGCTCAACTAATGCCTTCCACAAGGAGTTGGCGCATTTAAATACTTTGTCTCTAAATGGAGGTTAATCAGTCAGTCATGTGAATAGATTTCTGATTATTATTTTCTTATATATTTTTGAACTTTCACTCTCGGAGTATCATTCACTGTGTGTGTATGTATGTGTTTTGCATTGAATGGAACCTTAAGTGAGGCAGCAACACAATTTTATGGATACCTATATTTGATTTTTAAGTATATTTTTTATCCAAAGATGTTTAAATATTGCAATCACGCCAATAAAAATGATTATTTAGTAATCTTTAAAATTATGAATAATGCTGAATTCGTCAATAAAGACTTTTATCTAAACCTTATGTGTATGTATTTTAGTGTGTATTTGGGTGGAACTCCCCTTAAACGTCATGAAGTATCGCTTTTTTATTATTTAGAAAAAGCTTAGAAATATAAAAGTAAAATTTTCCAAAATCAATTTCAAAAATATTGTCACTTATATTTTTAGGCATTCATTTGAAGAAAATATATTCTTGTGAACAAAGTTTTATCTTTTCGAGGGTCGTAGTAATCAGGCCCTATAATTTGAAAATAGGTTGACACGTTGAAATTTCCGTTCACTTAATGTCGTAGCAAATGACAACTTGATGTTTTCGTATAAAATAAAAAGTATTTATTTTAACTTTTGCCAGGCTGATACGTTTGATATCTGAAGCTCCGACAATATTTACTATCACTATCCCTTGATGACGTAATTACAATTTTAATTATTTCTTTCAATTTATGTAAACTATTTATAGTCATGTGTTATTAAATATAAATGATGTCACTTATGCAACAAAATTGTGATTGCAAAAAAGTGTGACAAAAATATGAACCCCAAGAAAGAAAGAAAAAAACAGGAGCTAGATTATGATTCAGGGGGTCATTTCATGATAATTTATATAAACTTATTAATCTAGGGATTATGACTAAATTAGTTGGCCAGTGTTATTCTAGTTCTTAAAGAAGAGAGTCAAAACACCCGGTCTTGAAATCGGGGGAAAGAGTGCGATTCATTTCAGATTATAAATTAGATTAACGAATCAAGAGGAAGAAAGCATTAAGAAATAGTTTTGAAAAAATCCTGTATAAAAGACATAATATGTATATCTGCAGTATATTTTTTCATATTATAAAAATACATTATATATTATTGTTTTTAGCCACATGCTTCATTTTAATATTATTGTCAGTTACATACATTGTTGTATTTCTAAACAAATTCTTAGTTGACGTTCTGCAAAAGTATTGCCCGACATTTAGAGGGTTTGGTCCCTGTATGATATTTCTACATTAAAATTAATAAGTGGTCTGTGGTGAATATTTCGGATTTATTTTCAAAGTGTCCCTTGAAGTACATAAAAGAGTGTGATCTAATTACAATGGAAATCAATCTTTACGATAATCAATTAAGGAACTATTAAGAAGTAAAAATTATGTATTATATTCAATTTGCTTATTTATACTCAAAGGGATGCAAGCCCATCTAATACTATGGGCCAAAAACTAATGTATCATGTAATAAGTATTAAAAGCCCTGGTCATATGTTTGAAGGGTGGCTTAAAAATAAAAAAAAGTAAGAATTCCATCTTGTCTTAACAGAGATCTTTTGTATGAGTCTATAAATGAGTTGAAAGAAAACCTTTTTCATTAATTATGATAGCATCTCAGTAGGTGACGTATTGAACGGCATTAGTAGTATTCTCTGCTACACTGACGGTAGCAAAATTGTTAACAGTATTGGGTCAATCACAATCCTTTATTTTTATAATAAACTCAGCTGGGAACTCAATGACGAATCCACTGGGCTTCAATCTGAAGTTTGAGCTATCTAAAGGCAGTCGTTTTATCATGAAAAAAGAAAATTTCAAACAAACCCTTAGCTTGGCCAGGAACTAAAAAAGCTGACCGACTCGCTAAAGCTGGGTCAAGATCAAATCCAATAAAAAGACATTCATAGTCCAAATTATTTATGTAAGACCTGGCGAGGAGGGGGTCTTTATAGAGAATGGTCCTCCCGATGGACACAGGATAGCTCTTGTAGATAAAGTAAAATATGGCTTCCAAAGCCAGACCCTAATGCATCGAGACGAATGATAATCTAAATCGTGAATCTCTATGTATCAAATACATATAATAACTGGTCATAACTTTTTAGATATCATCAGTCATTGTCAAACAAATTTATCTCGTGAGTGTCGTTTTTGTCAGCAGAGTGATGAAGCGTGTTATCACATGTTGGCTGAGTGTGATTTCTTTTGTTTTAAGAGAAAAAATGCTTTAACCAACATCCTCCAGAGCTAAAACAGATCCCAGCAATTCTTAAGAATTGTAACTGTGGCTACTACCTGTTTGGCTACTTCCGAGGTCGAATGAGTAAACAACATGGTTAAAGTGGTTGTGTGTTCTAGGGAATGGACTAAGAATCTCGTGTATTGGATTCCGCCTTGGATTCAAGGCTCGATCTCAGTTCGTACTCTTGGATGCTACCCTCAAACTAACAAAAAAAATATTAAACGCTTCAAAAGTTATTGTATATATGCTCATTGCTAATCGTACATTCATACTAAGTTGTTATTTTACCACTATCATTTATGAGTTAAAGACCTTAGAATTTTCTTAACATTTATCGCAAGCTCGAAAAAATTATCGTTTTACAGATATCACAAGTTGAAAAAAGTTAGTGCAAAAAGCAATGCTAATAATGAAACCAGAATGAGGTGCTCACAAATCTTTCACATACATAGATTAGTGTGTAGAAAATGGAATATTAATTATGGATATGAGGATAAGAAATTAATATAAATAGGCATTGATGGTATGTGTTCTCGTAGTTTTCTTCCTTTTTTGTGCACAGGAAATATTTGTATGGTCATATAACCTTAATTTGATAATATCTTTCTTTATGCAAACAAAAGATTTGCAATTTGAGTGAACTCTAAAAAAACACGACGCGAGTACGCTATTTATTTGCAAATATTTCTAAAGAAACTTTTCTTTTAATTGATGTAGGTATTTGTATGTGATAGAATATTTCATTTGCTTGAGCGAGCAGAGACAACTTATTCGTTCGCCCGGTGTGTTGTTACGAGGAAAAGTAAAGTTTAAATATCATTATAGAATAAAATTTCTATTTTAAAATTGTCAAAATAATATATCAACTAAAAAATCAAGGCAATGAAACTATAACATGTTTGGTTAAATGATAATATTATTTTAATGCAAGCAACAGCTAAGGTTGATTCCTAATGGAAAGTCCTTGTAACCACATCAACACTTAGAAAAGTTCTTCATATACTACTGTAATTGAATAGCCTGAAAAACAACATACTTTTTATACTTGTTGAACAAAAATAACTATTTAGTGTTGTTTTGAGTTTCTCAATCATTTACTCTGATATCTAATCAGTATGTTTACATAGTATTAAAATAATAATGTGGCTTAATAACTCATCCATTGATCCATCACTGATGTGGATGTCATTAACCCCTGAAATATTCCCCTTGTACGAAATATGAGATTTTCAAAATACTTACGCTATAAGAAAAGTATTTGTATAATTATAAAACTGAATTGGGCTCAATATAAACAAATCTATCTATCTCTATGATGAGCTTACGATGACATAGTACAAATTACTTTCTTTACATTGGGCCCAGGCGACAGCTGAAGATGTTTATCAGCTATTGAAAGGAATAAGCTCTCTATATCTTTATATCTCTATGGATTATGTAAATCCAAAATTCATTTAAATTTTAAATAAAATCAAATACGCACCAAAGACATATTTTATTTATAAAAATCGGCTTCGACTTTATCGTGTATCATTCCTCATTTTTAGATATTAGCAATAAGTGATGACGTATAACTTATGGCGGTACACCTAACGCTAATCTAGAAAATATAATATGGAGGACAAAAAAATTGCTTAAGTAATAAAAAACTTTCAACATATCATGAAATAATGCTGCAAACAATCAAATTGTGTCCATTTTACATCTCCAATCAAATTTATTTCTTTGAAAAATTAAAAAAGAGGGTTATCAGTGTAATACAATATGCATTTGTGGTTCAGGAATCTCATGCAAAAAATATATATACCGGAAATATCTTTATTGTTTTCTTCACAAAGGCTATATGCATATTTGCAAACTTTAAGAGAGCTTATCAAAGAACCATTAGAACGGAATTAATTCAAAAATAATTTCTTTACGAATCATTTTGGACTTTTTGTTATTTTGTTATGATATCATGAGATCCCTTGCTTGAAAATGCGCTTTTAATCAAATCTATTTTAGGAAAGTATGTCATTAACTTCGTTTTGCATCCTTTCTGATAAAGACCTACTTAAGATTATTAGGAATTTATATATATATATATATATAATCTACTAAATATATATATATATATATATATTAGAGCTGGGCGGTTCCGAACCTCAAATTAACATTTGAACCATTTCCGAGGCACAAAAATGGTTCGGAATATTCATTTTGAAATTTCTACATTTAGAAGGTGTGCATCAAATCAGACGTCTAAGTTTTCAATATCAGCCAAGCAAGTGGTGATTGAGATTACTTGAAATTTTAGCTTTTGTCAAAGCGTCGCTGTGGTACTCGCATGGATGTATTAGCCGGAATATTTTTCAAAATAGCATTTGCAAGTGTACGTCGTTCGTCAACATGTACCTTTGTGCTGAAGAACCCTTAGCAATTTCTGTGAATCGTAATGTTGATTGAGGAAGCAAGGCAATATTATTTTGCTCCATCATAGCCAGCTTCAGAGTTTAAATACGTTAAAGCCATCCAACGTGCCTTTTGCAGCTCTCCTGGTCGTTGGAGGGTAATTATGTTGCAATTTTTAATTTATGTATTTAGATAATCAAGACATTGCTGAATAAACTCAATATGATCATCTCGGTTGTAGTTGAAAAAACTACAGCACACACAATGAGTTAAGCCTTGCCAACAAATTATGGCTCAACATCCTCTGGAACGTACTGGTTCAATGGACGGTCTTTTGGTGCAGGTTCCAGTTAACCTGTAAGCAACGCAACTATAGGCGATCTACACCTAAATAAGGTATGAACAAACACATGACTAAGGAGGACCTCGTCTATGATGCGCGGACACCCAGACCAGAGTTATGGTCGGTCAATTAAGTTCTGGGTGACAACACATGCTGCCGTGAGATGACTGGTTTTTGAGAAAGTTGTGTCAAAATCCACATTGATAACCTGATCAGTACAGTTCCAGTCCTGAGGAAGCTTACATGCCAGTCGGGTAATATTTGGTCCACTTGCTTTGTCAGTCCCTTTTAAACATGCTTGTACACCGAGAAGATTGATCCACTAACCATCTCCTACCAACACACTCAAAATTTAAATCGTTTATACCGAAGGAATATATTAGCTTATAATATTTGAACACAATATGTATTTCAATATGAAAAGTACTTATATCAATATAAAAAATAACTTTTTTCAAGTATAATAACAATCTGGAAGATACTATCAAAGTTTATTTGCTAATAAGTTGTCGACATTGAACATATTAATATTTTATTACAATTAAATATTATCAAAAATGACAATATCATCTCCTTAAAATTATATCAGAACAGTTTCCACAGTACCATCCTTTTGTCAAAGTAAGCTGTTTTCGTCATGTCGATAAATAATCCTGTGTCCACAATTCCCGCCAAAGAACAAAGCTCTCCATTAACTTTTTTCCAGTCGTAGGTTTTATTTAAATCAAAGTACCAATCCAGAATAGATTTCCATTGTCTGTTACCAGCGGGCCAGCCTTGGCCTTTGCCATGCGAAGAATGGCTTCGCCTCCATGATGATCGGAAACCATTGGTGACCGGCTTATAAGCTAAGGGAAGGACTTCAATAGGAATGTATTTCCATGATGTACCCAGCTTTTGAGACTTTTTCCGATAGTCTGCAATGACCACAAAGGTCTTTGAGAACTGGGCCACGACCTTTTCTTGAGCTAGACATCCACCTCCACCTGAGGATAGAAGAGGACTCAATATGAGCTAGCCAAATAAGATACTTAACAGACAAATGTGCTTAAGATTGACCAATTGTAATTATTTTCAATAAATATTAATAACTTGAGAATAAATTTACTTTCATCCATCTTGTACTGTTTTAGCTTGTTTTGATACTCTTGTAAAAAAAATTAAGATAAAATTCCATTGATTTTTACGTTTCGATTCATTCTCTGATATAAAGGTTTATATATATTTCAACTTTCAATGTTTTTTGTTTAATTGTTTGTCAGTTGAGTAAGAAAATAAAGTAATTTGATATATGAAAAACATAAATCAGTATTTCAGGTTATGTATATATATGACATGGATGATATGAACTTGGTTAATTCATTATACATGCATATTAAAATAAACAACTAAAGTATATAAGAACTAAAATATTTATTTAAATTTGCTAAAAACTTCAATATCATTCGTATAATTCTCAAGGGATGTTTTTAGAAAATATTTCATAATTTTACCTTTAATGAGAGTCAAGTTAGCATCTGCCTCATCACATCCATCGATCGTCACATCGCATGATTCAACAGCCTCAAAGGAAGTCATGGGTAGTCCATGCTCCATAATGAGTTGGCGAGCCTGAAAGAAAGAATTCATTTCTTGATACAAACAATAGATCAATGAAATAGGACCGAACGGATATTATATATTTTGGGATTGGTACCATGTATATGATAATATAAAAAACCAATATCTATAATGATATTATATATATATATATATATATATATATATATATATATATATGTGTGTGTGTGTGTGTCGGATATCAACCTATATATCGGATAAACGCCAATATCTGTCATTGTAAGAATGCGTAATCAGAGAGTACACGACATCATTTATGACATCGACTTCAAAAGGCCACAATTAAAATTACATGTGGATCCAAACTTGCCACCCATGAACCTTATTCCATTCATATTCATTAATCTAACATATTGTGGTTTTAAGCCATACATCAGTTTGGGGTTATAAATTACCCTCCATGAAACATAGGGTTCAGGTTATAATAATTATTAGAGTCTGAATTATCCAATACATTTTCTGCAATCCAAAATCCTTTTACATCATGGTTGGAGGTTTGTTAGAAGCAAGAATGATCTTAAATATTTTTTTCCTCCAGTAAAAATTCGTAAGGCTACTTCAGATTACTTATAAAGGTCCTTCATAAATAATTTTTCTAAGACATACTAATAATTATATCAAATTGTGGGCTTCAAAATAAGCGTCAACTGGACCTTGGATTACAGTTGCTTTATTATGGCATATTTAGATTTCAACCCAACCGCCTAAGGCCTCCTAAGTTACGTGTTCTTAACTGTAACAAATCAAAGAACATAATGTTTATTTAAAAAAAAGTTTTTATACAAAATGATAAAAAAAAAAAATAAACCGCTAACACACAACGGACAATGATGTGACCAGTTAAATATTTGATAATAGAATAATGCAAAAATAAGTACGAAATAAATTTTGAATTCCCGTCAAAAAAACTCGGGAGAGGTAATCTTGTGATTTTTTACATAGTTTTTTTACTCAAGTTTGTAACAGGAAGTGCGAGATCACACGGAATGAATAACTTATATAATTATATATTGTATCTGATTAACACGTTCCATGCCACTCGGATGTAAAATACAGTGACTTTTCTGTTTTTAACGCGTG
Source organism: Caligus rogercresseyi (assembly GCA_013387185.1). NCBI lineage: Eukaryota > Metazoa > Arthropoda > Copepoda > Siphonostomatoida > Caligidae > Caligus > Caligus rogercresseyi. Next base: position 33,046,697 of record CP045890.1, read on the forward strand.
GCTCAAATACATAAATAACAGTTTTATTTAAAATATATATATATTTTACAAACAAAAACAATGATAAAAATGTGTATTTAACTACTAACGATCCAATGCAGTTGTTTGTACAAAAAATTGTGAAAGTTTAAAAAAGTTTTCGTAGACTTAATAATCAAAACCAGTCAGATTTTAACTACGACATTTTTTGATGTAAGCATAATCATAGAAGTTTAGAGATTAATTAGTTCCATGGCATAATGTATGAACCATTTTGGCCCTTTTTCTTGCAAACTTCTTGACCTTCAGTTTATTAAAAATATTATTATTTTAACAAAGCATAAATTACATTCTTGTTTTACTCGATATATTTTAACTTATGTCATAAACAGGGGAAATAGCACTCTTGAATTGTCTTGAATGCAATAAATGTCAATTATTCCTTAAATTTCCCTATTTCAATATTATACATGAGGAAAAGATTGTCCACATCATTTATTTTATTGAAGAAAAAAAACGATTTAATATTCAATACCTTAAAAATAATAATTCTTAGAAGAAAAAAAAGACACAGGAGTTGATCCTTTGAGGGGTTACAATCTAGCAAACTCCATCATTTGAGCTCTACAAATATTTTTTTATAAATCTATATCTCACCTGAAATGAAGTCGGGATACAAGACACGCTCATTTTTTCAGCCTCAACTCTTTCAGCGAGTCGCTGAACAGCATATACAATTGTGGAGCCACTTCCGATGCCTACGACGTGTCCATTCTGAACATGATTGTCCACTGAGCTGATGGCAGCGAGCTTCTTAGAGTCCTCGATGAGATTTGACATTCTTCTTGTAGGTTTCAAGTGAAGTGTGTTTATGGATGAAGCTATTTGAGGAAATAATCGATGGTTAGTGCTTCTATATTATATAATGTTCTTGAAGACACAGGTAAAAATGTATTTGTTTGTAAGAATTTGTAGAACATTGTTGGTATCATGCATATATTAAACTCACATTGTATTTATTGAAATATATTCAATTTGCTTGTTTTCTCAAGATAAAATAAAATATTTGTTCAAAAAAGTGAAAAGAGGAAAAAAAAACTTGTTTATATTGAAGACAACTTATATACATATATATCAACTTGAACAAGGTGTTCTCTGACAAGAAACTACGAAGGAAAATGATTGAAATTCACTCCAAGTCCCATTTTCTTATTATTTTAATTGTTCAAGATCAATTACTTCTCTGAATGAGGACTAAGCCCCTACTAAGGAGTGTCATGTATCAAGCCACCAAGGTCAAATATGTGTCTCATAGAGGGTAGTAGGGCATGGTATATATCAGGCCTATTGACAGCTTCCGAGCAGTAAAAAAGGAAATTAATGCCAGGGGGTAGTTGCGTGATATTCCTAAATAGATAATCCAATAAGTACCCTGTGTTGTACTTAAATAAAACTTACTTTTCTGAATTCTACTCACTTAAAAAAAATATGTAAAGGATATGGTATATAGAATTTAACTTAGCAAAAGTACTCTTTCTTCAAAAATAAAATAAAAGATGTGCACTCCATGCTATTTCAAGACAATGCGATTAATAATTGGTGAATGAAATGAAATCCTATGTATATGAACATCTCAATGAAGTACAATGAAAGATATGATGCTGAGGACTCGGAGTATCTATTACAAGGATAAAAACAGAATCTATGATGGTATATACAGCAAATTTGTATTTCATTTAGATTTATGGACATATACATATATTCTCCACAATGGGCTTTAGAATACTAAGACACAGGGTATAGGCTGTTTGTTGTTATTATGTTTTCCATGATAACATAACAATCTCATATTCAAAATTATAGACGGCATGGCTGGTCAGATTGGTGAGCCCATCGTGTTCCGTCTCCCGGATGGAGGGGATCCAGGCCCCCGAAGTCTGACGAGAAGAAGGGTCCACCCCCGACCTGCATCATCGTCCTGGGCATGGCCGGATCTGGTAAAACGACATTTGTGCGTCGCCTTCTCTCCCACTTGAACACAAGTAAGCCCCCTTATTCCATCAACCTGGACCCCGCCTGCCTGGAGGTCCCCTTCCCCGCCAACATCGACATCCGGACACCGTCAACTACAAGGAAGTCATGAAGCAGTACAAGCTGGGTCCGAACGGAGGAATCGTCACATCCTCAATCTCTTTGCCACCAAGTTTGATCAGGTCCTGAGGCTCATTGAGGGAAAGCGGGGCGTGGCAGACTATGTGGTCATCGACACCCCGGGGCAAATCGAGGTCTTCACCTGGTCCGCCTCAGGTAGCATCATCACGGAGCCTTAGCTGCCCAGTTCCCTACGCTGGTCGTCTATGTCATGGACACGGCACGAAGCGTCAAGCCCGTCACCTTCATGTCCAACATGCTCTACGCCTGCTCCATCCTCTACAAGACCAAGCTGCCCTTCATCCTGGCCCTCAATAAGATCGACGTTGTCTCACACAAATACGCCTTGGAGTGGATGAAGGACTTGAGGTCTTTCAGGATGCCCTGGCCACGGAGTCCTCATACGCCTCCAATCTGGCACAGAGCATGTCCCTTGCCCTGGATGAGTTCTATGGGGACTTGAATACCGTGGGAGTATCCGCCATGACAGGGCAGGGATATGATAAGTTCATGGAGGCCGTGGCCAAAGGAGTAAAGGAATATGAAACGGAGTACAAGGCTGAGTATGAGAGGCTACGACGAGAAAAAGAGGATGCAGAAAAGGTATGACGAAATCACACTTAGACTGGATAGACATTAGAGAGAATGTATCAATGAGGAGGGACAAATTTGTATCCTTATATATGCTGACAAAAGCATTTTTAGGGCTGTGGAGCCTTTGTTAGATATGGCATTAGAAGTATGATAATGTCCCACTACAGCTACACATTTATTAATTTGAAGAAAAAAAATGTGGTCCTTTTTTACTCTGACAAAAGCATTTACTGGACCTTTTATTATTTTATTAAAGCTGACATTTACATCATCTTAGGACGTCATTTTCAATTATTGCTCGTTATATTATCAAAAGTAAGATCCGAGGTGTGATCCATAGGCTATTTTCTTTTAGAGAGCGTATCATTTGCTTCCGATCCTTAAGACAGTAAAGTCACTATTTATTGTATAAAATATATAAGAAGTCTCACATCCTTTCTCGTTCGTCCCTTTGCTTAATATTATGATGGACTATGTAACTAAAGTCCCGTTATTCATTGCCACAGTGCTTAATTGTTGCTTCACCACTTAAAGGACTCAAGTTTGTAAATCAGGATTTTTTCGGCTTGTATATTACTCCATGAATCAATACATTTTTTTGTATATTCTTGTTTGGACATATATTTTAAATGTATATTTACACCTTTTAACAAATTTAATATGTTTTTTTCTTGCTCCTTCAAAATCGATACTTTTACTCTGACTTATAATGTATATCTACAATCTTTAGAGCAACCAAGCCGCTCAACTGGAGAAGCTCCGACTGGACGAGTCCAGGGGTGAAGGAGACGCCGTTCCACTTCTTCACAGCATGCGCATGGAGACGGAAGAAGCCGCTGCCATCGTTCGATCGGATGATGACGTATACCTCAAGAGCCATGGGATCGAGGACGATGATGAGGATGAAGGTCAAGAGGAGCGGGACTGCGAGGACGAAGAGGAGAGGAAGGAGTACGAGTCCTTCAAGGAGTACATCGACAAACACCATCAAATGACGCAGGATAAAATACAAAAATCCAAAGAGGCTACATCATGAATTCATTGTAGTAGTATTATTAATAATTATACGTTTAAGCAAAATAAAATATATATTTAAGCATTCAGTTTTTAACAAGAACTAAAAATATATTTATTTATGCATTTCGTTATTTGACAAAATAATATTCTCATTTATTCAAGCTCAAGAATATCGAACTCATTTTATGTCGTGGGTCATCAATATGGAGATGTACAAATTTGAAGCACTCGTCAAAAAGAGTAAAAAGGAGCTGTTTTGCAAGCCAAGTATATAAAAAAGTGGACATTAACCAAGTTTACTTGCGTAGCGTAATTGTCCAATATTAACTCCTATCTAAAAAATCAAGGAGGTCCAGTTGGAAAATAAAATACAAAAGTGGAAATCCGTAATATTTTTGACCTTAGTGGCATTTACCTAAAGGTGCCGCCTAGTTGTTGATTCAGTTTCTACATGTAATCGACATCTGACTGTCAACTTAGTGAAATGTAATTTAAAATGCCAGAAAATGGAATCTTGTGTACAAAGAAGTGTCCACATATTTTTTTTAAATTCTTTGCTCATATTTTAAATCATACAAAAATTGATGGGTTCTAGCTTAAATTTGACTGTGGACATCCACGAGGGATCCCTCGTATACTATAGCTTAAGGACATGTGATTTAAAAGATATCATTGTTAATAAGTTAAGGGTGCCTGCCTCTTGACCACATAAAAAAGAATTGAATAGAATTAATCCATTATTAATCTAGTATAGTGAATTAAAATATTTTCTGGAATTAAAACATTCAAATGATAAGGGATTTAAGCCTATCTACAATTAGTGGTGATTTGTAGTCCATTAATTTAGTTAACATATACAAATCGTCTTAACAACAACCTAGTATCTCACTAATTACAAATGAAACAATCCGTGATTGAAGAAATATGGTGAATGTATTACATTAATATGAGAATGGATTTTTATACAAGCAATCAATTAAAAAGATATATTATTTCTTCCATTTCTTCTTTCTCTTCAATTTATCCCGTTCGCCGCTCAGGACGGAAGAGGCCTTTTCTCTCACAGCATCATAGGCCTCAGCGTCCAAGTCCCTCACTTCCAACCGACTCACAGACTCCAAGCTCTTGTTAGCTTCTCCCAAAAGAGAACGGAAGGCCTCCTTCTCGCTTTCCTCATGGACAAGAGTGTAAGCCGTCCCAGAACGACCCGCCCTCGCCGTTCGACCTACGCGATGAATGTAAGTCTTGACATATTTGGGCACGTCATAAGAAATCACGCTGTCAATGATCCCAATGTCGATCCCACGAGCAAGCGCATCCGTACATACAAGAATGTCCAATTTCCCACGACGAAACTTCTCCAGGACAAGCTTCCTACCCTTTTGAGAGCAGAAGATACTTCCCCCACGTTTATTCCGTACTCCGTAGAAGAACCGTTAGAAAGTGTGTGTTTTGAACAGATCTCACGAATATGAGAGACTTTTTAATGCCTTGGGAGTCAATGAGGTGCTTTAGGATCAGTGGCTTCTCCATCATGTTCTCTACGGGAACGAATCTCTCCGTGAGTTCCAGAGGAGTTGTGAATGTTTCAAGGGTTGCTGTTGAAATGATAGCATTGGGATTGACCGTTGAGCAAAACAACTTGGGCTCATAGAGGTTAAGCTCCTGAAGTTTCTCGGGCTTTTGACTCAGAGTGGCGGAGAATAGGAGCTTTTGAAGGGGTAGAAGGCGTTTGTTAGCGTTTTTAACGGTGAGGGAACCGGGTCGCGCCCTGGATTGGCCCGAATAGACTGATGCCTCGACTTGAGCTAGCCAATCGTTGGCGCTATCCTCCATGACCTTATCAGCTTCGTCAATTATCAAGTAGCGTAGATGAACCAGGGAAAATCCAGGGGTGTTTTGTAAAGTTCTACGAGACGGCCCGGCGTGGCAATAACGATATCCGCCAGGGAATGATACTCTCCCGAGAGCCCTTTCGCAACGAGCTCCTCCCGTTCTGTCTGTACATTCTTCCCTTGGCCGGATGCGAGAAGGACAACTTTGAGCTTCTCCTCGTGGGCATAGGCCTTAAACACGTTGTAAATCTGAGTCGCAAGGTCTTGAACCGGGAGAATGACCAAGGCACGTATCGTGGAACAACTCGGTCCTTGAGGGCTTGAACGATGGGAAGGACAAAAGCGAGTGTCTTACCACTCCCGGTGGGAGCAGAGACGCAGATGTCGCTGGGGCGATAGTATTGTCGCAGAGCAGAATCTAGGAGATGGGGTACGACTTGTCGCTGCACGGGAAAGAGATAGCGAATGCCCTTCTTTTGAAGCTTACTTATAAGAGAGCCTGCTATCCCAGGAATGTTCTCAACCGCATTTGCTCGTCCTTGAGGTCATCACTTATAATGTTTGGCTCCGCCAACCATCGAGGCAGAGCTCGTCGGGCCTTCTTCTTAGATGCTTGAGGGCGGAGTCTGATCCTAGAACCATGAAATCCGATGAGGACTTGAGTTCATCTTCCTTGGGTTCCTCTGGTTCTTTCTCTTCAGCTCGGATTTTCGGGCAGGATCCTCCTTCTTACTTTCATCTTCCTCTTCTACTTCTTGAATTTTGCGTTTTTTTCTTAATGATCCGAGGAGGAACAATAACTTCCGGCTTATCGATGACTGATCGTCCTCCTCCACATATCGTTTCATATGAAAAAGCTCCATGGTCTAAAAAACAGAGAGAAACATTAAGAAATCAGTGCAATTACTGTAGTAATAATATAATATTTTGTTTGTGTTCTTGTCAGTGGAATAAAATTATAATTATCGTTCATAGCTAAGTTTAAAAAGTTATTACCAATGCCCAAGAATTAAGAACGATGAACAATAAACTCAAAGACGACATTTTTGAAAATATTAAAATTAATACGTGAATATTTCCATTTGAGTTTTGAATTTATTGATCGTTGATCGCAAGTTGAAAAAATATCGTTTAAACTACTCTTAAGCTTTAAAAAAGTTATTGCAGAAAACCACTGGTTCTTGTAGGGACTTGGGATCAAATTAGAAGGGATCTCCAAGCAATCCAAAAGAAATTCATCGTGTATAAACTTTTAAAAACTTAATCAATAAGGTAGTAAGCATGAAAAAATTATTTCATTTGACCAATAACATTACATTTTATCTCTATCACAACTTAAATTTTGGTATTTCACATAATTACCAGACGACAGAGCTGGAATGCAGTAGAAAAAAATATATAATATATATATGTTAAAAACACAAAACCTATAATTATATAATTTCCTGATATAGCTGTAACTTATTTTAAAATGTATCCCTATCAATAAAGAAAGTGACATGCATGAATCAATTTCCCCCTTATTAATTAATATATCAATCAATCTTATTTTTTAATAATGCATTTAAAATATGAATAATATGAGCAAATGTGCTTGAGGCAATAAAATATATGTTTATAATTGTAAGCATAACCTAAATATTACTGTATAAATTATGTATTTTTTAAGTAGCGTAGACATACATTTGTAATCCTGCTTTGTCAATACATAAACACCTATTTCCTATTCAATATGCATATGTTTCATAGACTTTTATTAATGTTGTTCAGCAATACAAAATCTTGCCTAGGAGTTTGATCGACTTATTTATTACTTATAAATTCTGCCATGGCTCCATATTTTAAGGATATAAATAAAAAAAACATTTTGGTTCTGCATAAAATAAGCACATTGTGAAAGCTAATAATATATTTCACGTGTTCAAATCACATATTATTATAAGACTAACAACATGTTCTACGATTTAAGTAGAAGGAGTTTCACCGAAGACAGGGTTCTGGTTGAGGGATCACGTGGCAAATAAGCCGTATCAGGGTTGATAGGAATTCTCCATTGGCCTAAAAAATAAGCGTACCATGAGTTGGCTTAAAAATCACTCCGAATATTCACCACATTATTTTTTGTTGACTGTTGGATAGATACAATAATATTTATTTTTTCTACACATGCTTTTTGTAGGGATGTATCAACTTTATAAAATTTCAAATTTTTAAACATTATTTACGTATCTTTCTGAGTAAAAATCTAACTTTAAAAGAAAGTGATTTAAATAATGTATAAGAATATCGATTAGATTTTATTATGCAGTGAATGTATTTTCATAAGTTTATGAATAGCGTAATCATTACTCATGACATCGATAAGTGCTATAAAAAAACAATGTCTTATAAACTGTATTATTTTACAGTATACGGACAAGCCGTTCTTGATAATGATCCATTCAAAATGTATAGCAACGCTATCAGATAAAATATGTCATTGATACATAAACTTAGGTAATGCTATTATAATATGTGACCTGTCTATATCAGGTCTTAAAATTAATCCCCAACTCCATTCATGGAAATAATTTATCTTTTCCATTTAAGTTATTCCATGAGACAAGATGATTGAACAGGCTAAAAAGAATCCAGCTGAGCCCAAAAAAGTGTCTTCATCAGGAGTGTAGTTTGAGGGATTTTTTTGAATTTTCTCTCTCAGTCGGCTTTAAAAACAAATATTGGTGATTCAGCAAGAATTCAAGATTAACTGGATTTTCGTGAAATAAGTTACCATCACTTATCATATAGTTGGTAAAACTTCTCCTTCGTTTGTATTAGTAAAATCTTTCGATTAGTTGAAAACAGTTCTGAGGAATAAATCTCTTATGGCTAGTACAAAAAAGGACTATCGAAGTCTGTGGAATTGAACCCTTAACAAATGAGTCCAATATATAGAAAATAAACCTTAACTTATCGAATAAAAATGACAATCATGGGTAAAACACATGAACAAATGGTCTTAAATTACTTCTATAATATTGGCCGTCTTTTTATGAAGTAAAACTTGAAAATCGTTTTCCTCATTTACACTATTTTCATTTAGAATGCTTTCTTGGTGAACCACAAGTCCTTTATGGTAGTCATAGAAATTATACGTGATATTTGTTGGTAATTTCTATCATTGAATAACACAAATCTTCATTTTTATTATGAATTTACTAGATAATAATTAGTCTTTATATATTTATCCAGAACATTTTCATAATATTAAACTTATTGTTAGGATTATATATTCGTTACCTTCAATATGGTATGGATCTACGACACTACCTTAAATGTCATTCATGTGCTCAACACAACAGGTTTATTTTTTTACGTCCTTTGGAATGATAATTGAATATCAAGGTAGAAGAAATACATTCATCATAATCGTCACGCTTGGTCTGCGTTTTCTCAAGGCATTCTCGCTTTGATTTCATTTCTATCATCATGTAATGCGTTATTAAAGATGTACGTCATCATAGAAAATAAGTTACTCTAAGGATATCAAAATTGGATGAATTCTGCGTCAGTTTTAGGGCATAATCAAGCTCAATAATACATACCTATTTATGGAGAAGTGTAACATGTAAAATATAATGTATGACGTCATTGACTATATCAACACACGGATATAATTCAAAAGCAGGACGGAGGGGAAGAATTTATCCATCGGGACAATTAGCCCTCGCCGGCCTTATCAGGCCCCAATATGCCATTGGGAGGTGTCAACGGCCGTTTAGGTTCTTGAGGCCAGCGGCCCACTCCGCCCCTGTTCAAAAGTATATATGTGTACATTTTTAGTAAATATTATATATTCTATCATTCATTCATCAATTTTTTAGATTAAGTCATTATAAAGGATACAAAAGAACCTTGTCAGCCATTACGGTGCTAATTAAACCAATGACGTCATTGTTTGAACTATATTTTTATACTTCTTGCCAACCTTAGAGTTCTGAAACAGGATCATTGATTTTTATATGATTTATAGAAGTTAATAAATCTCGTGATATTTGAACATAAACCATCTGTTGCGTTGATCAAGACGTCATATTTTATGTCCCATTAATGGTATTTTGGTTTTCTTTTTAGTCCAGACTTGACGTCATACTAACATATAGTATTCTAAATCCATATTTTCATTCCTTAAAAATTATACTTTTATTATTATTCTTGCCATCTAAATAAAAAGCTTAAGGCCCGTTTATTTTTCTACCTTATTATTTAAAGGGTAAAACAGAAATCACCGTATCAAGATCCCTCTGTTTCAGTCTATTTCAACTGCTAAGCGAAACACTCATTATCATGAGTGGAAAAGTAATTGTTTATGGAGGCATGGGCGGCCTTGGCTCTGCCATCGGTTCTCACTTTAAGCCAAAAGACTTCTGGGGTCCTCTCCGGACACAAGGCCAATGAAAAGGCGGACTCCAACGTCCTGTGGACATTAGTCGGACTGGCTTCAGCAAGAGCAGAGTGTGACTTCATCTGTTGAGGCTCAACTTAAAGATGGCGGCTCCAAGGTCGATGCTATTATTAATGTTGCAGGTAAAAGAGAGTCCACCGATTTATGAAACTAAGAACGTTTTCGCTTCAGATACAAATAAGAAACATGGGCACTGAATGTTTAATTTATTTTGACAAATTTATACTTATTTCAAATATAATTATTAAGTGATATAACAGATGTATGGCTCTCTCAATAATTTCTTTGAATTTATAAAAAAAGAAGTTACAATTAATTAAATCATTAGTAATTACATAAAACTGCTATAAAATTTGGTACATTTCGAAGACAGTTCATGTCTCAATTGGAAACTATGCACAAAATCGGAAACGTCTAATCACCCCATTATAAAACACGATCAAGTAAAGAGTAATAAACGCAGTAAATGTTAAGAAAAGAAAAAGGAGCTGAACAATCATTAATGAAACTTCTTTTTTCTGTATTTATTACAAATTTTAACAAGTCATAATCCATACATTTTTTGACATTATGAATTGAAAGGACAGAGTAATATCGATGAATATACTCCTTAAAATTCTTCAAATGCTTTGATTTTATGTAAATTCTTGTTGTATACTTTTAATTTAAGATATGTTGGCGCATCAAATGATAGAAACAGAAAGGAAGAAACAAGAGAGAATAAGGTTGTTATCGAATTTGGTTTCGGTACTGTACGAGAACAGTCTCTTCGTTATCCCTACACATTGGATTTTGTGTTCATAATGATATATTTTATTTGTAGATAGTCTTCACCTACTCGGAACCTTATTCAGTTATCGGCTGTTAAAGTCTAAATATAATCTTTGTTATTGTAGAATAAATTCCTGTCCACAATTTATCATAAATCTTTAGAATATTTACTGTATCGTCATTCTAATTTATTGCACCATAATAGAATAAAACTACGCTTTTTATAAATAATACTTAATAAAGTGAAACTAGTCAATCATGCTATTTATTCTTAGGTGGTTGTAACTACATACACATGAGGAAGGTGGTTGAATGTTCCGGCCAGCCCCTCTTTATCCTTATGGTCCTAAATTACAAACAATATCAACCAATATAAATATGTTTGATTTGATTGAAAATTTTATAACTAACTTTTCCCCAAGTTCCATTTGACTTATGACCTTTAATGGAACACCGTCTGGTATGTATATTGGTTGTCATGGCATTCTGTGTTACTTTCACCCCTCATTACAAATAATATTAGCATTTTTTCAGAAGTTGACTAATTAATAGTAGTTATTAACTCTATTAAGCTATTATAAAATAATCTTATTCTTGTCATTTAGAAAAATGTTAATTTTTTATACGAAAAAGTAGTTTAGGCAATTTAAATCTTCAAAATATCCTGATACACTACAATAAATGACTAGGTTATAAATGTTAGGTTCCGATTTTATTGATGAATATCATCTTAAAAAACCTCGTTAATATTACTATTAACAGATTTAATATGAATTTCATATCTTCTTAGGTGGTTGGGCCGGGGGTTCAGCGGATTCAAGGACTTTATCAAGAATGCGGATCTAGTGGAAGCAGTCTGTGTGGGGAGTTCCAGCATTGCAGCCGCCCCTGGCCACAAAACACCTTGCTCCTGCGGCCTCCCGTCCTCCCTGGTGCTGAGCCTGCCTCAAGGGCACCCGGGAATGATGGGCTACGGCATGGCCAAGGCAGCTGTTCATCAACTCGTGGGCCTCACTGGCATGCCCCAAGTCCGGTTTCCTGAGGAGATCCATCGCCCTGGGACTCCTACCCATCACTCTGGACACTCCCATGAACCGAAAGTTTATGCCCAAGGCAGCAACTTCACTGGACGACCCTTGAGTACGTTTCGGAGCTCCTATTGACCTGGTCCAAGGGCGGGGAGGAACATCCCAATGGGAGCCTTGTGCAAATGATTACCAAGGACGGGAAGACAGAGCTGGCCTTTTAAAAAGTCTCCGCAGTATTTATATTTTCTTATGCTGTTTTATCGTAAATTTACTCATCAAAGTGTGTTGACGTGGTGATATTCTTTTTATAGCTTTTGATGCCCACATATATACTTAATCAAAAAAAAACAAGTTGCTCAATACTTTTTTTTACCTTCAGTTTAATTTTTATTTCTACCATTACTATTAAGTCTTGAAAGGGAATAATTGGTTCAATAATATCATAAAAGCGCATATGTACATCTTTCAGAATCTGATTGGTTTAATTTGACATCTGGTAGGGTCCCTGATTTCGAATATTGAGATAGAGTAAATATATCTTCAGTAATATACTCGTAATATCTTAAAAATACTATATAGAATAAATAATAAAATAATTTTTTTAAATATTATTTTTGCTTATTGTTTAATGCAATTATAATATCCGTGTGCATGTGATATAAGTATACTGGTATTAAAATTGGTCCATCTTAACTAGAAATCTCGTATCAATGAGGTTGACAAGAACTCGAACTGTGCCCTCAAGATTGTGAGTAGAACAAAGATTATATATTGTATTTAGGTGTTTCATCAGTTGTAAAAAGGAACCTACTTTGATGGTTCTGGTTCATATTAAAACTCAAGTAGATTTGCAATATATTCCTCATATGAGGTTGATTCCTACTCCTAACTTCATTATAAATATCCTGATTTCTCCTTTGCAACAAAAAAAATTCCGATAACCTTTAAAATAATTTACAAAACTGGTTATATGTTTGGACTCAACATCGCCGATTCCGAACCAACATCCCGAACCTTTCTTTCAAGGCGTTTCCAGACCAATGCTCCATAACTATTTTTGTGTTTCGAACTGGTTCAAAGGTTAAAAAATACAAAATTATCAACGCTTTGATTAATTCCGGCATGGAAATATTAGCTCACATTCCTCTGCTTTT
>CP045890.1:33059772-33109336 GCA_013387185.1 Caligus rogercresseyi
ATAATGATTCACGTCGGGAATTCCCACTTGCTGGAATGACCACAGCGTGAATACACACTGACAGGGATACCCACTAGCTGTTAACAGCTTTTGAGATGGTGGGTATTCCATACGCATATGTCGGGAATGCCCACCACCTGGAATACCCACCATGAATGTACTAGGTTGCGTGATTTTTATAGGTATATTTGTTCCATAGAATTAGTATTTTATTTTGAATATTAAAAAACAGAAACATAAATCTATAATGATTAACCAAGATATTGATTGTGTAAAATCATCTATCAATCCGTGAACCCTGGTTTCATCGATGGCTTTCCTTCTAGGTTCCCCTCACGAAGATCAACCGCTTTCGTCCTTCTTTGATATGGTAAATGGAGCAAATGTCCTCAAAGGTTTAAAGCCGATTCTTAATATTAATTCATTATCAAATTCAGGTTCCTCTCGAACATGAATCATCAGCAATTTCCCCCTCTAATACTTCCAATGGTTCTAAAAACGCAGATAATCCTCCCAGTGTCATGCTCAACAGAACCTTAACAGTCACGCCACAATTTATTTTCACTATTGTACTGGGACTCTAATTTTGTCATTGACAAAATTTCCCACCCAAATGAAGGCAATACTTACTCGAATACTTACCCTATAACCTTCTGGAACATTAGAAGAGCTTTTGACCACTAACACATCGAAGGGAGGAAATAATGCTCTCTCAGCCTTCTTTTGCTCATCCCTCATTTGGGTCGTTATTGAAAAGCTATCCAAATTCCACTCCAAAGCAGAGTTCAAAATCTTACAAATTTCGGCTGGAGGTCAACCCACAGAGACTCCGAAAACAAGTGGAGGGTTCGAGAAGAAAAGCTGAAGCGTCTGATAGAAAATTATGACCCTAACGCTAAGATGGACTTTTGCCGGTGCATTGGCTATAATTACTTTTAATTGTAATTATTCAAATACAAATAGTGAAAAATTATACAGTTCATTTCCTTATGTAGTCTTCACAAAATAATCTCATAAAAAGAACAAGTTCTAAGTAATGGAAAACTATTCAAAGTAGAACTCGTACCTCAGATTTAATCTGAAAATAATATAACTAAATGAAACCGCAATAATTATTTACATGTTGTAATTGAGTATTTTAATTCATTTAAGGACATGAGTTATAGTATTGGCAAAAAATATATATATACGTGCCCCGTGCACATAACTCTTACTGGTTTGATTAAAGGGTGAGAAGTTCAAATTGAGAAAATAAAAAAAACATGCCAGATGTTGGTCTCCAAAGAGAATATATTTCTAAAGTCAGCATGGAGGTCACATTTATTGCCGTGTATTAGCACGGTGAGTAAATGGCACGGGAGGTAAATGCCCAGGAGGTGATTTTAGGGGTGCTGGTCCGGGGGGAGATTGTTCTAGAGGGTAGTAGTCTCGTTGCGTTTTGGGGGACCCCTATATTATTACACATTTTGCTATTGAACTCTGTACCACTTTTTCACTGCTATAATTTGTTGCTATAATATGTGCGTGGAATTTACATATATTAATTCCGTGGAAAAAAATAGTGGGCATTCCTGCCTTAAAAGTCGGGAATGCCCACTGCGGGGAATACACCCTTTGTAATAAAAGTGTTAACAGCTTGGTGGGTATTCCTGTCTGTGTGTATTCACGCCTGTGGTCTTCCAGCAGTGGGCATTCCGGACGGATACCAGATTGATCAAATTGCCATGCAGCATGGAGATGTATTTTTATTGGGGATATTATTGAGCCAAAAAAATAAATGTAGGACAGACTTTTGCCCTCTGTTCATCCGTCATATTACATACCAGATATAGCCATTGAAAATTAAATGCCAATTATCCATTTATTTGAAAAAATACATACAAGATACAAATATACACCTTTGAACTCTAAGCAAAAATACATTGCGATGAGGTAATAAATTAGGGGTCTTTAGTACTCAAGAGTTGGAAGTATCATATCTCACGTCAAGCAGAATAGTTTCTTAGTGTTGAAATTATGCCGCCCTAGAGTGAAAAATATGACGATATCTACCCATGTTAAAAGTATGAAGTGTGGTCATGCGAAGGCACAGGGTCAAAACTTTTGAGAAGAAAGTGGGGATTTCTCTGCCAGTATCCAGGTTCCAACATGGTCAGTTATATGTGGCTTCTCAAGGACAAAGTATATGGCAGTGTGATGGGAGATTGGAAACAAATGAAACAGTTTCAACCAAAGTAATAGAACAAAGTGCTGACTCCACTACGGGATTTGATTTCATCTTTTTCTTTGTATGTTTAGTATAACTTATTTTTCATTGGAATAAATAACAAGAATTTTAAAAAGGAGACTTTCTTTGTTATTTATTACCCTGTTAAAAACACAAAGCGACATTTTGTGACGGCCTAGCTAGTACCAACTGATTGTAGCTAGATTTCTATTTTTAACCGTGATTATTTTTAAGGATGAGTAAATGTGTCGCGCAAAGCGGATTTCCTGGCATTAATCGGAAAAGTTTAATCATAAAAAAATGTGAGCATCTTTCTAGAATAACAAAAACTATTTTTGTTCGATTTTCTAAAAAAATTGACCCATTATTCCTTTTAAGAAAATAAATCTTATATAATAATACCCTAGGAACGAACACAAAAACGCGACAATTTTGTATGTTACAGCCAAACCACTTGATGGATCGAGTTGAAATTTGGCACAGAGATGTCTTTCTATCTGGAGATTATATTGGCCAAAAAATAATTGTCTTTATGGCCACAATGGGCTAGAAAAGGCCAATTGAAAGTTGGATTTCCAGGTTTTGATAAACAAATGTATTTTTTCATTACAAATATTTCAAAGACTACTCTTTCTAAGAATTTTGATATTTACATGTTGGTATGTATCTTCAAAAACTCCATTTTTAAGAGCGATCAAACTTTAAATAAAAAAGGGAGAAAGAAAAAATGAATGCCACTATCTTATATAATAATACCCTAGGAACGAACACAAAAACGCGACAATTTTGTATGTTACAGCCAAACCACTTGATGGATCGAGTTGAAATTTGGCACAGAGATGTCTTTCTATCTGGAGATTATATTGGCCAAAAAATAATTGTCTTTATGGCCACAATGGGCTAGAAAAGGCCAATTGAAAGTTGGATTTCCAGGTTTTGATAAACAAATGTATTTTTTTCATAACAAATATTTCAAAGAACTACTCTTTCTAAGAATTTTGATATTTACATGTTGGTATGTATCTTCAAAAACTCCATTTTTAAGAGCGATCAAACTTTAAATAAAAAAGGGAGAAAGAAAAAATGAATACCACTATCTTATATAATAATACCCTAAAAAGTCATGTCATGTGGATGTAGCAGCTTAAACAATAGATTGATCAAATTGCAATTCAGCATGGAGATGTATTTTTATTGGGGATATTATTGAGCCAAAAAAATAATGTATGACATACTTTTGCTCCTCTGTCATACGTCATATATACATACAGATATAGCCATTGAAAATTAAATGCCAATTTATCCATTTATTTGAAAAAATACATACCAAGATACAAATATACATTTTTGAACTCTAAGCAAAAATACAATTGCGATGAGGTAATAAATTAGGGGTCTTTAGTACTCAAGAGTTGAAGTACTCATATCTCACGCTCAAGCAGAATAGTTTCTTAGTGTGAAAAATTATTGCCGCCCTAGAGTGAAAAATATGACAGATATATACCCATGTTATAAAGTATGAAGTGTAGTTCATGCGAAGGCACAGGGTCAAAACTTTTGAGAAAGTGGGGATTTATCTGCCAAGTCCAGGTTTCCCACATGGTCAGTTATATGTGGCTTTCTCAAGGACAAAGTATATGGCATGTGTGATGGTGGAGGTTGGAGGAAATAAAACAGTGACACCCAACGTAATATATCAGGAAGTGCTTGACTCCACTTAAGGGATTTCTTTCATTTTTTTCTTTGTATTTTATTATAATATTTTCTCATTGGAATAAATAACATAATAATTTTAAAAAGGATATTTTCTTTGTTATTTATTATGCTGTTAAAAAACACAAAGCGTCACTGTGTGACGGGTCCTCGCTAGTTATATAATAATACTCTAGGAACGAACAAAAAAACGCGACAATTTTGTATGTTACAGCCAAACCACTTGATGGATCGAGTTGAAATTTGGCACAGAGATGTTTTCTATCTGGAGATTATATTGGTCAAAAAATAATTGTCTTTATGGCCACAATGGGCTAGAAAAGGCCAATTGAAAGTTGGATTTCCAGGTTTTGATAAACAAATGTATTTTTTTCATTACAAATATTTCAAAGAACTACTCTTTCTAAGAATTTTGATATTTACATGTTGGTATGTATCTTCAAAAACTACATTTTTAAGAGCGATCAAACTTTAAATAAAAAAGGGAGAAAGAAAAAATGAATGCCACTATCATTTAATAATACCCTAAAAAGTCATGTCATGTGGATGTAGCAGCTTAAACACTAGATTGATCAAATTGCAAGATGTATTTTTATTGGGGGATATTATTGAGCCAAAAAATAATGTATGACATACTTTTGCTCCTCTGTCATACGTCATATATACATACAGATATAGCCATTGAAATTTAAATGCCAATTTATCCATTTATTTGAAAAAATACATACCAAGATACAAATATACATTTTTGAACTCTAAGTAAAAATACAATTGAGATGAGGTAATAAAATAGGGGTCTTTAGTACTCAAGAGTTGAGGTACTCATATCTCACGCTCAAGCAGAATAGTTTTTTAGTGTGAAAAATTATTGCCGCCCTAGAGTGAAAAATATGACAGATATATACCCATGTTATAAAGTATGAAGTGTAGTTCATGCAAATTCTCATCATCATAGATAAATGGTCTTTGAATTTTTTTTCAATAAACTCATTATTTTGAGCAAAAACCCAAAAAACTTTAACTGCCCATTTGTCCTTATTGGGTAATGATAGGTGGCTTAAAAGTACATAATATCAACAAAATATAATTCCTGAGAGGTCATAACACTTCATTTTTGTGATTTGCATGTGAAAATTTCAAGTAATTGGCGAAAAACGACATAATTCAAATTTCTCTTGTTTTTTTTTAACAAACATTTTTTTTTGGTTTTAAAAGTTGTAGGAAACGTTTTTCTGAGACACTCTGTTCAAATAAAATTGATCTTTTTTCAAAATTATCATCAGGAGAGCTACTCAAAGGTCCCTTTTACAACCATTCAAAGCCGTTTTTGAGAGGTCTCCCTAGGGAGTTGATACATAAAATAAAAAACCTTAGAATTGAATTTGTAAAATAAAACATCTGCGATTTTTTTGGCAACTCACATTTTTTGCAAGGCCTTTAGGGACCTCTTGAAGACCCCCCTCAAAAATATTTGGTTAACCACTTACCCCGTTTTTTGAACAAAGTTTTTGTTTGGAGTGTTTTTTCTATTGGTATAGTAAAAAGTGCTCAACTCGGTATTCCGAGATAAATTATCAGTTTATTATGTGTTGAAAATAATAATAAAAAGGGAGGAAGAAAAATGTTACATAAAAAAGGAATTAGCCGGTTTCATATTAATGAGACAATTGAAAGTGAATTAATGAATGAATCTACTCAGTAAGAGGAGGATACTCTTCAGTTAGTGTATCCGGATAAGTTCTTCCCAGATAATTCACTTATCTACAAACATCTTTTCTTTTGGATCTTATTCCTTATCACAATTGAAACATATTTATACTTGAGAGGATCTGAGAATAAATATCTGATGGAGACCCAAATAACTCAAAGGACTCAGTGCCAAAGAAACAGGAAAGCTGTCCATTCTAAAGGATTAAGGGAGGCACAAAGAGCTAGGACAAATGAGAAATCGAGTATGTATATGGAGATAAAATATGTCAACAGCACAGAGGGAGAGGAAAAGAGAAAGGATGAGAAAATGGAGAAGTACTAGATCGAACGCTGGCTCTACATCAAGAGTTTACTTGGGTCCGATGACTAAACTTTGTCTGTACTGTCAAGCCTTTAGATTCCCAAATAAGACCCTTAATTGCTGTCACAATGAGAAGGTCAGCCTTCCACCATTAGCTGTTTATCCATCACCACTGGAGGACCTTATAACAGGCTGTAGCACTGAATCATGTAACTTTAGGGACAACATCAGACACTATAACAGTGCCTTCTCATTTGCTTTATTTGGAGCCCAAACAGTACAGGTGAGTGGGTGCCTGCGATGGCTAATTAAGTAAACTATATGTATAGCCACTTAATCCCCTTAATCAAGGCAGAACTATCCTGTAGAGTTTCTCAACTCGCTAACACCTTCTGGGATGCCACCACACCGTCTGAATTTGAAAGTGAATGCAGTCGTGATGCTACTTAGGAATCTGTCTCTCCGCCAGGACCTTTGCAATGGAACTAGACTGAAGGTCACTCACATGCATAACAACTGCATCCAAACCTCAATTATGACAGGTGCTAACCAAGGTAACGAAGTCCTGATTCTTCGCATCAATCTAGCACCCAGTGACACTAACCTGCCATTTATCCTGGAACGACACAGTTTCCTCTGAGACTGGCTTACTCCATAACAATAAACAAGGCACAGGGTCAGACCTTTGAGAAAGTGGTAATTTATCTGCAAAGTCCAGTCTTCTCACATGGCCAGTTATATGTGGCTTTCTCAAGGGAAAGTGTATGACAGAAAGTGTATTATCAGAAAGTGAAGGTGGAGGTTGGAGGAAATAATACAGTGACACCCAACGTAATACATTGGGAAGTGCTTGACGCCACTTAAGGGATTTCTTTCATTTTTTTCTTCTTTGTATTTTATTAGAATATTTTCTCATTGGAATAAAATAACATTATTATTTAAAAAAGAACATTTTCTATTATGCTGTTAAAAACATAAAGCGTCACTATGTGACGGGTCCTCGCTAGTTATAATATTTTCGCTGTTTACTCTCAACGAATTATGTTGTAAAACAGCGTCCCAGTTAGTATCCTTACTCATGGATATTCAATAAAAGTCACACACGTTCTATAGATGATGAGTTGCACGGAATGGATCATGAATAATAATACGAAAGCAGTTGGAACTACGCTTCAATTTAAAGCAAATATTTTCATCCTTTCTCATCATCGGGGGCAATGACAATATGGAATTCTGCGATAAAACTTTAGTTAAAGCATCCCAATCATCTGGTGTCACAAATGACTATATTTTTAATAAGAGTGCTTGCCTACAACAACAATAGTAGTGCTGAGGGGCTTTCACTTGATCCTACATAGCGAAAGGATCAAAATACTAAATAATTTTAACCTTCAGAACATACAGTTATAATTGTTTTTTAAGTTTATCATGCTATAAAGTAATTATTGTTTGTAGAGAGATTGTCTACAACAGCATAGTATGGGAGGAACTTAACATGATGTTTGTATAGCGATGAGGAACTTTAACTTGATGTTTGCATATCAAGAGGATCAAAATATTAAATAATGTATATATTAGACACTAAACAACTTATAGTTATATTTACAATATTTTTTTTTGGCCCAGTGACCGATCAACCCACGATATACAAAAAGGTTGTACAAATACTTAGTGAAAAACGATAATAACATTGTTAGTTTTATTTTATAAACTGAGCCCATTTTGAGTACTTTTTCGTTCATATATAAAGGAGTATATTCGTAATAATGGACCATAAGGGTACTTATAAACAATAAGCTACGGTAAGGTAGGCTTTGTGAAGAATAAAATAACAATAACATAATAAATAATAATAAGCGGAGCTTTGTTATGTTATGCGGAGAAGGCTGGGTCACGAAACCTACCTTACCGTAGCTTATTGTTTATAGGTACCCTTATTGGTCCATTATATACGAATATACTCCTTTATTATGAACAAAAAAGTACCAAAATGGGCTCAGTTTATAAAAATAAAAAACTAACCAAATGTGTCATTAATGCTCAATACAGCTATTTGAATGATAAGCTGGGCCCAAAAGTCAGTAGTTTCTTTAAAAATGCATTTTATACAAAAGTGTCGTTAAGGAAAAATTCCTACTAACAATAATTTCCCAACAAAAAAATGCTTTATCAGATTTTCTTTGTGCATAAGTTTTATATATAAATATTCCTAAAACCAATATTATATTATAGATTGATAGAGAGATTGATAGATATAACGGTATAGATAGAATCGTTCTCCAGTGGCGTCATTGAGTAGTCACACTGCTATATGTTGTTTTTGTATTGCCCAGACATTATTATACAGACTTGAATAATCTATCTCTATGATCAGCTTACAATGACGTAGTACATATTACTTGGTTTATATTGGACACAGAGAATCAGCCGAACGATGTTTCTCTGCTATGGAAGGGATCAGCTCTCTATGTCTTTATATCTCTATGGACTCATCCATAGGATTCATGTTTTTAAATCGGACTTCATGACGTCAGTGCCTCAATTTCCATAGCCTCAACGTATGTACTGAGTAGGCTATTGTTGACTGAACCTAATTATCATCGGGCGTGTGAAATCTGACGTTACAGTAAATAGATGAATAACCAAAAATAAAATGCACCCCCATCCCAAAAATATAGCCCTCCATATACAAAATCTTATATATTTCCTCTTTGTTAATTATATGTTTTGTGTTTTACTTGTTTAGAAGTCATGACTTGAGATTTCTGAGAATTGCAGACCCAAACCTATTTAGCAAGACTTCGATTACTTAAACAATTGAGACATTATAAAAAAACATCCAAAAAGATCCCTTTTGCTTAATGGACTCAACTTTAACCTCTTTGTTTAACCGTACATGTTTCGACTGAAAGTTATTAGAGAAGCAAAGAAGAAATATGATTTATATATTTTATCATGACTTACAAGACATGGAACAAAGTCGAGATACTTTTCATAAAAAAATATAGAAAGGAAAGGACAGAGGCCTTGAGTCTTTAATCTAAAGATATCAGAGATAAAGATAATATTATATAATTTGACAGTTGGGAAATTACTCGGGTATAGAGAAATTAAGAAAGACTTCAGGATGTGTGTTGTACTTTGTTTTAAACAAATACATATTCAGAATTAAAAAAATACTTAGCAACTCTTAAGCTAAAAGGGAAGAAATAATTTGCATTTGTAGTCATAAATATATTTGAAACAAATAGATAATAATCACTCTGACGATAAGAAATAAATAAAACTTCTGAGTTGGTCTATAAAAAATACGTTTATTTGTGAGAATCATCCAAAGAGAATGAAAATATGTTGAGTGCCCATCAAATACATAAAAAGGTATTGTTTTTTATTATTTCGAGATGATCAAAAAAGGTCTGTATAATAAGGTGGGCATACAAAAACAAAAACAATAGCAGTGTGACTATTCAATGACGTCACTGGAGAACGATTCTATCTATCCATTTATTATCTATCAATCTCTCTATCAATCTATAAATATATATATTGGTTTTAGGAATATTATATATAAAAACTTATGCACAAAGAAAATCTGATAAAGTATTTTTTTTGTGGAATTATTGATAGTAGGAATTTTTCCTTAACGAACTTTTGTATAAAATGCATTTTAAGGAAACTACTGACTTTTGGGCCTAGCTTATCAGTCAAAATAGCTTTATTGAGCATTAAGAGCACATTTGGTTAGTTTTATTTTATAAACTGAGCCATTTGAGTACTTTTTCGTTCATATATAAAGGAGTATTTCGCATATTATAGACCATAAGGTACTTATGAACAATAAGCTACGGTAAGGTAAGGTAGGTTTCGTGACCCAGACCTTCTCCGCATTAATATAACAAAGCTCCGCTTATTATTAGTTATTATGTTATTGTTATTTTTATTATCACGAAGCCTACCTTACCTTACCGTAGCTTATTGTTTATAGGTACCCTTATTGGTCCATATATACGAATATACTCCTTTATATATGAGCGAAAAAGTACTCAAAATGGGCTCAGTTTATAAAATAAAACTAACCAAATGTGCTCATTAATGCTCAATAAAGCTATTTTGACTGATAAGCTAGGCCCAAAAGTCAGTATTTCCTTTAAAAATAATTTTATACAAAAAGTGTCGTAAGGAAAATTCCTACTATCAATAATTCCCAACAAAAAAATGCTTTATCAGATTTTCTTTGTGCATAAGTTTTATATATAATATTCCTAAACCAATATATATATTTATAGATTGATAGAGAGATTGATAGATATATAAATGGATAGATAGAATCGTTCTCCAGTGACGTCATTGAATAGTTATACTGCTATGATTACATGTTTGTTTTTGTATTGCCCAGACCTTATTATACAGACCTTGATCAAAACATGAATATTTTTGATCACTTAAAATATACAAAATATCTATTTTGGTGTCTTTTTGTAGTAATAACTGATAATAAATATGCTTTAAGCCTTGACTTATAATTTAGTTGTGAGACGGCTCTTCAATATATAATCCTCTGTTTCTTTATGACCATTTTAACTGTGTAAGCTGTAGTTTTACCTTCTTATAAGCACTCTATATATTTGTATCTCTTTGGAAAAATCACAATTTCATCCATAGATATTATTGTCAACATTTAGACTTTATAAGAACGAGGCAGTTATATATTTTTTTAATAGGAAGATAATGACCAGGGCTGGATTTCTCTAGAGCGTCATCAAACCCAACTCTCATTGGCAGTGCTCCGTAGATGGCTTGGGTGGATTTATCCAGAGATTGACAGATGGGCTCTCGATGGGAGCTATCCTCAAAGTCTGATCCGGAGGAGGAGGAGGTATCCACGATGTCTGAGAGTGATCCGGATTCTGAGCCGGGTCCGTGGCCTTCCCACTCAAATTTAAATAGTGTGTCTTCACCCTTGGAGGGATGTTCTCTTGGGCTATGAAGCTCGTCTGAGGAGAAATAAGCGGAGGAAGAGGAGAGAGAGGCTGGAGGAGGGTTGTAGATAGTGAAGGGCGGGGAAATCTCTGGATTGGAGGCACTTAGTGAGGGCTTTCTCCGCTTGCGACGAGAGAATAGCAGGAAAAAGCAGATGAGAAAGAAGATTATGAAGAGAAGGATTATGATAGGAATAAGTGTCCATAGAAATATGAAGGATGGCCCTTGTGACAAGGGAAGGACCGTTACGCCTACGCTCATGGTGGTCTGTAAATAAAATGAAGCAGTTATAAACATATTATTCAACCTTTTTTATTATGAAAAATAATCAAAATATGCTAATTTAAACAAATTTTCTTAAGTTGATGATCTATACCCGTGGTTCCCAACAGTGGTCCAGTGGGGGTCCACGAAGGCCTGGCCGGGGGTCCACGTGTAATGATCATTTTTTCTCTATTTCTTTTCTTAATAAAACATCATCACATTTTTGGAAATTCTTTTCTAAAAAAACGTCGTCACTTTTTCTTTTCAAAAAAAAAAACCGTCCTCACTTTTTTGGAAATTCTTTTCTAAAAAAACGTCATCACTTTTTCTGGAGATTATTTTCTAAAAAACGTCGTCACTGAACGCTAACGGAACGCTGAACGCAAAAACATTGAACGGAACGCTATTTTTTTAAAACACTGAACGCAAAAAAAGCTGAACGCTCACGAGCCTGGATATATTTCAAAATAAAATATAATTGTACTTCGCAGATGTCTTGCATTGAAATTGAAATTCGCGTTTTTGACAAAATTTGAGGCGGGGTCCACGGAAAGTGCCCGAAGACCGTGAGGGGTCCACGAGCCGAATCCAGTTGGGAACCACTGATCTATACAGTTAGAAGACCAACTCTCCTAAGCTTCTGATGTTTGTCTGTAAGTGAGACGGATCTATAAGAAAGGTTCCTAACTGGTGATCCGAGTACAGACCCACACATCGTCCTAGATGTACCTAAACTTATAATAAATATAAAATCGAAGTATTCAGTGGGATAAGGAATCATTGTTGCTGAGGTCTACTTTATTTTGACATCGATTATAGCTAATTTTTTAGAAGTTCATTGTTCATCACTTATGAGGAACGATAAATGTGTAAAACGGACCCCCATCCGTAATTTTACTCTGTATTATTTTATAACTATTTATGGAAAATTATACACATCAAAAACGTGTAAAAGAATGTTCAATTGTACTATAAAATCAGCGTTCGGTTAAATATTGTCTTCACAAATTACACTCCACTTATGGTCCACATAAGCGACCCTCAAAATCCACAATTCGCATAATAGTCTAAAAATTGAAGTGACATCACTTCCTGGGATGCCTTGCCGTCTGGTGGGGTCACGTACAGTTCGCAGTATAGAAATATTGCGGCCATAGCCGAGATTGTAGCCGAATATCGTAAATAATCGATTTACCACCGCTCTCAATAATTTTGCTTGCCCTATGCAACAGCCTGACGCATTCTAACGAAACATTGGGATTTAAAGACATAAAAATACAGCTAATGCAAGAATCGAAGCTGCCAAACATTCGTTTGAGTCATGTTTTCAGTGAATGGAGTCTTGAACATACCCAAGAAAAAATTGTTTTTTTTGCCAAGTTTTGCTCGGTGATGAAACTCATTTCTGGTACAATAGCCACGTAAATAAGAAAAATTGCCGTATTTGGGATAAGGAGCAACCCGACGTTTATCAGGAGCATCCATTGAAAACAACAGATTTCTCTGCTTTGTGGGCTGGTGGAATCATCGGTCCGTATTTTTTCAAAAACACTGCCGGACAACATGTTACCGTCAACGGCGAACGTTATCTCGCCATAGTAATGTAGCGAGGTGTTGTGACGTCTAGAATAACAAAGACGAATTTCGTGTGTTAATAAAACATTATTTTTTGATGGGAAAAAGTACCGTCGAAACTAAAACTTGGCTTGAAGAATGTTATCCGGACTCTCCTTCATCGAAAGCAACAATTTGTCGATGGTTTGCTGAATTCAAACGTGGTCGTGTGAGCACGAATGATAATAAATTCAGTGGACGCCCAAAAGAGGTGGTTACACCAGAAAACATAAAATAATCCACAAAATGATTTTAAATGACCGTAAAGTGAAGTTGATCCAGATAGCTGAGACTCTGAAGATATCGAATGAGCGCGTTGGACATATCATGCATGAATATTTGGACATGCAAAATCTCTGTACAAAGTGGTGCCGCGAGAGCTCACAATCGACCAAAAACATCAACGAATTGATGATTCTGAGCAGTGTTTGAAGCTGTTCAATCTTATTCAATCCGAATTTTTGCGTCGACATGTGACAATGGATGAAACATGGCTCCATCATTTCACTCCCGAGTTCAATCGACAGTCAGCTGAGTGGACTGCATATAATGAACCGAATACAAAGCGAGGAAAAACGCAAAAGTCAGCTGGGAAGGTTATGGCGTCTGTATTTTGGGATGCACACGGTATGGTGTGGAAGATTTTAATACCGACTTGACATAGAAAGAGAAAAAAACTGAAAACATAGAGACATCTCTGGCCTCTCTTTTATTATAGTATTAAACCTCACAAACCTCTCCCTTTTTCATAACAAAGCTGTTATTATTATTATTGCGTTACATTAAACAGCTTGAGTTATTTAACTCTAGAGGAGGAACCTTGATACGGAGTTCCCCCCTGTGTCCGGAGTCACTTATTCGACAGGATTCCTGGACGAGAGGAACTCCATCGTCTCTTGTCGGGACTGACTTGTTCTTATGGTAAGTAGTTCAATGCCTCCCTCGTCACGGAAGGCTCTCTAGGCTTCCTCTCAAAGCTTATTAATTCTCTTAGCATTTTCTGGCCGATTTGACAACGAAAGTGAAGGAGGAAGACAGTAAGTTCGCCCCTCATAATTCATCTAGAAGATAAAAGAAACAACGCATCAAAATGTATTGAATTTTTTTGTAATAAATGTATAAAATAATAAAATAATTAGTAAAAAATATGTTAGAATATTTTTTTAAAGGGAGAGGTTTGTGAGGTTTAATACTATAATAAAAGAGAGGCCAGAGAGATGTCACTATGTTTTCAGTTTTTTCTCTTTCTATGTCAAGTCGGTATTAAAATCATCCACAGCCCACGGTATAATATTCATTGACTATCTTGAAAAGGGGAAAACAATCAACAGCGATTATTATATAGCCTTGTTGGAGCGTTTGAATGATGAAATTGTTGAAAAACAGCCCCATTCGAAGAAGAAAAAAGTGTTGTTTCACCAAGACAATGCACCGTGTCACAAGTCAATGAAAACAATGGCTAAATTAAATAAATTGGACTACGAATTGCTTCCCCATCCACCATACTCTCCAGATCTGGCCCCCAGCGACTATTTCTGTTTGCAGACTGAAGAGAATGCTCACTGGCAAGAAATTTAAGGACAATGATGGAGTAATCGCCGAGACAGAGGCCTATTTTTCGGATAAAACGAAAGATTGCTATAAAAGTGGAATCGAAAAGTTGAAAGATCGCTATAATCGCTGTATTGCCCTCGAATTTTGTCAAGAAAATGTTTTCTTCTTAGTTAGTCTCGGGACTTATCAGCCGACCTGTTAGTTGCAGCCAACATATGAAGGGAATTATTTACAAGAAAAAAATGCAAAAGCTGTTTATTGGTTCGTTATTAAAGCTTGGACCATAATTTTATGTCTTTAATTCTACCAGTCAAAACCCCCTCTTTTTGAATCACCCTTTTGAAGGTCCGTTACACTCATGGTTGACCGTGAATAAAAAGTTTATATTTGTATAAGCCAGGATTACTGCGATAACCTTTTATTATTATTATTAAAAGCTGATGAAAACGATAACTTTCGGAAAAAACGGTAAAAATCGAAATTTAACTATTGATATATACGATAAACGATAAAAAATAGTAACTTGCAATAACATAAACGATAATATATCAAAACAAGATTTGTTATCGTCTATCGTTCCTTATTTTTGAGGACTAGGATATAATTTTTAAAGCTTTTAAACGATTACACTAAAAGTCCATAACGATATTTTGATAGTAGCTAATGTATCACACGCGGCAACCACTGATATATGGTGAAACTAGAGGCCATTGTTTCGGTTGTATAAGATTTAAACACACTCTGACCAATAAAACATGGGAATAGTTTTATTAATTTACTATAGGTTCTTGCTTTTATAACATATCTTTTCAAAAAATGAGGGAAGTATGTTTCAAAAGTAAGGAAAAAAATATAAATAAACATAATTTAGGGAACACTATTTATCCAATATCCTAATAATATTTCAAAAGTAAAATTAAATCATGCTTTTATGTAACCCATTGAAAATATTCATGTTGTAAAAATTGTGATGATATCAGAATCATCACAAAATTTGCAGAAAATTTAGTAAGAAATACAAATTTTTGATCCACTCGGTATGAAAAAAGTATCTTCTTTAAATCACCTTTGCTCACTTTATAGTTGGTAAGTTGGTATATTTTATACTCTCTAATTTCCAATATTTTTTTATACACTCTAATTTCTAATCATTTTTGCTACACTCTAATTCATTTTTGATACACTATAATTTCCATTGATTTTTTTGTATTTCCATTTGCTACAGCACTCCTCGAATATTACACTAAACCCCACTTTCCTTGATAAGGTTTCCGAGAGTATCCTTTTGTGAGGAAATGCAAAGAAGACTCGTCTTTCCGACCCGCCGAGCTGTAAAATTGAGTAAGCTTCTCGTGGAGCAAGAAAAGTCATCGCAGTTTATAATAGATGGAGAAGAGGGCTGCAGGGGACTATATCCGTGTTGCCAAACGATGCTCGAGGCGGGATAACCTCTCTCCGCATCGCAGTACACCTCAACGGACTCATCTAAGAAGAGTCGAATCCTCTTTTTGCTTGTGCTTAGTCGGCTGAAATGATATGGAATGAACAGAATTAGTAGCTAAATTACATTATACATAAATAATTCTTATGTTCGCTTTTGATCTCGTAAATATGCATTGAAGATGAAATATTTTTCATTCCTAACACTTTCATAATAATAACTTAGCAGAGCTACTCTTGGTCAAGTTACGAAAGACTGTACGCAAAGAAGTCATGATATATTGACTCAGTTTTATAACTCCTACCCTTAAGATTAAAGATAAAATTATTGTCTATCACTGAATTGATCGCACGGGGCAATACAATAAGAATAGCAATTTGGTCTTTTTAAAAA
Source organism: Caligus rogercresseyi (assembly GCA_013387185.1). Taxonomy (NCBI): domain Eukaryota; kingdom Metazoa; phylum Arthropoda; class Copepoda; order Siphonostomatoida; family Caligidae; genus Caligus; species Caligus rogercresseyi. Next base: position 33,075,970 of record CP045890.1, read on the forward strand.
GAGCCCTTTGGGCATAACTATTATCTAAAAAGCAATCAAAGATACTCTAAGACTCATTAGGCATTTTGTAAGACATTAGAGAGCACTTTTATCAACGATCAAAGGGATAGAGAGAATGTTTGTGGATGTTTTCATAACCAAAGGATCTTTTAAAGATGGAGACTCATCCATAGATATATAAAGATATAGAGAGCGTATTCCTTTGAATAGCAGAGAAACATCGTTCAGCTGTATTTTTGTGTCCAATATAAAGAAAGTAATTTGTACTACGTCATCGTAAGCTGATCATAGAGATAGATTCTATCGCTGTGATCAGCTTACGATGACGTAGTACATATTACTTTGTTTATAGTGGACACACAGAAGCAATTGAAGGGAATAAGCTCTATATCTTTTATCTCTATGTATGAGTCCGGTAAATATAACTGATGACGTCACTAACCGCACGTGCCTAAGCCTATGTTATCTTTGACGTGTGGTTCCTCTGATAGATAAAGTGAGCGATAAGAGTATCTCTATTATCAGCTTACGATGACGTAGTACAAATTACTTTTGTAAAATATGGACACAAAAATACAGCTGAACGATGTTTCTCTGCTATTGCAGGGAATCAGTTATCTATATCTTTATATCTCTATGGACTCATCAGTTGAGGTTGCGTTGTTGATTATATATATTCTGCAGGGTGTTGTTGACCATGTTTAGTGTGAAGAAAAAATGAAGATAGAAAGAAGGGGAAAGAAAGGTTAATCAGGATTGATAATTGTTTTAATTTGATTGTGACGTAAAGTATAATGAAACTGAACGTGATTTCTCTGACTGATAATTTGATCACCACTTATTTTCGAAAAGCAAACGGCATCAAAACAACTATCAATCCTGAATAACGCCTCATCTTCTTTACTCTTTCTAAGTTTATTTTTTCTACTCAATAAAAATGATTAGCTGCTTTCTACGGATATTAAAAAAATATCCGCAGCCCCAACTGGTGGGCCTCCATCTTTAAAGTGCCAAGGATCAAAACATTGTATAATTTGGTTTCTTCACAACAACAAAAACATTGCATAATATTGTAAATAATCAAAACATCCGGAAACCACAGATCCTTTGGAACTGCCCTGCATTAACAGAGACTTACCAAGCCCTCCAAATCTCACTAGAAAACCTCTTCAAGACCAAAACTTCTGAGGAAGACTTTCTGACATTCACAAAAATGCCAAATGTGACGCCGTCATAACTAAAGTTCACAACATATTATATAAAATGCGAACAGTTAAAAAACGACGATTTTCTTGTATCATCCCAATCGCCTCTATATATTAAAAAAAATATTTGAGATATAATTTTTATTATTATGTTTGTTTTCAAATTATTTAATGTTTTCTTTATTTTCGTTTCATAATTGTTATTTAAACAATGTTATTGATCGTTTTTCACTAAGTATTTGTACAACTTTTTGTATATCGTTGGTTGATCGTCGAAATAATGCCCACTGGGCCAAGAAAAAATTTATTGTAAATAATAACTATAACAAAACAATATTAAATATTCTGAAGTTTTTAGTGTTCTAATATATACATTATTAATATTTTGATCCTCTTGCTATGCAAACATCAAGTTAAAGTTTCTCTCGCTATACAAACATCATGTTAAAGTTCCTCCCACTACTATTGCTGTTGTAGACAATCTCTCTTACAAAACAATAATTAACTTTTATAGCAATTATAACATTAACAAAACAATTATACTGTATGTTCTGAAGGTTAAAAATTATTTAGTATTTTGATCCTTTCGCTATGTAAGGATCAAGTGAAAGCCCCTCAGCACTACTATTGTTGTTGTAGGCAAGCACTCTTATTAAAAATATAGTCATTTGTGATTGGGATGCTTTAACTAAAGTTTTATCGCAGAATTCCATATTGTATTGCCACCGATGATGAGAAAGGATGAAAATATTTGCTATAAATTGAAGCGTAGTTCCAACTGCTTTCTTATTATTCATGATCCATTTCTTGCAACTCATCACGCTGTAGAACGTGTGTGACTTTATTGAATATCCATGAGTAAGGATACTAAGCTGGGACGCTGTTTACAACATAATTCGTTGAGAGGTAAACAGCGAAAATATTCATAATTATCATATTTTCGCTGTTTACCTCTCAACGAATTATGTTGGTAAAACAGCGTCCCAGCTTAGTATCCTTACTCATGGATATTCATCCATTCAGTGGTAAGAATCATAAAGATATAAAGAGCTTATTCCCTTCAATAGCAGAAAAACATCGTCGTTCAGCTGTCACCTGTGCCCAATATAACCAAAGTAATTTGACCTTCGTCATCGTTAGTTGATCATAGAGATAGAAAGATTTGTTTCTATTGGTAATATGACGTATACCTCTGAAGAATCCAATAAGCTCTCTATGTGTTTATATATCTATGGTAAGAGTGTCATCATTTTTATTTTTTTTTGCCTACTTGGTTCGATAGAATTGCATCCTACTGGATATAAATAAACATAATAACATATAATTAGTCACTCGAACCTAGGATCTTATCAATGAGGTATACCAAAAATGACCATCCCCCTCTCGGGATTCGAACCTGGTCCCCCAAAATTGAGAATTGGACACGCCTTAACACACACAGCTATATAACTAACGATTTAAATATTAAGTATACTTTTTCCTCGATCAATGGTTTGGAATTGCATATTCTTTGAATAGGCCCGTTCAATGGAAACTATTGTTATTAAATAAATCAATCAATAATTCCTAACACTATTTAATTAAAAAAAATATAGCTTAGGATAAATAGATCCTCATTATCAACGAGGAGACGCTCAAATAGAAGAATATAAGGCTTGACAACTGAAAAAATGAGTTCTTATACATGAGTCTCAATAAAGAAGGAAGAAACTAAAGTATTACATTTATATATGAAGTGGTTAAGCAAGAAAGCAGTTCTAAATGAAAATAGTGAAAATGAGGAAAACGAATTTTCAAGTTTTTACTTCATAAAAATGACGGCCAAATATTACTTCAGAAGCATTTAAGACCAGTGCGCACGTTTTTACCCATATAATATGTCATTCTTATTCCGATAAGTTAGAATGATTTTCTTTCTATTGGACTTATTTATTTTTGGGTTCAATTCCACATGATCCCTATGATATGATCCCTAAAGGTAGTCCCTTTTTTATAGCCATAAGAGATTTATTTCTTTAGCAAATATCAATTATAATATATAATTAAATATTCGGAGCCTGTATTCAACTAATCGAAATATTTTACTAATACAGACGAAGGAGAATTTACCCAACTATATTATACCATCCCCGTAACTCATTTTCTCAAAAATCCATTTAAACTTGGATTCTTGCTGGACGACCACATATATGTTTTTATAAAGTCAATATTCCATCTTTCATGATATGAAAAACCTTGTTCCTTTTTGAAGTTTGGGAGGAAGTGGGAATAAGATTTTGTTTTTTTTGCAGAGAATGAAATAAACAAAATTAACATGAAGCTGGTTTACTTAAGGGGACACAGCGAGCTTATTTGAGTCGGGAAAAATATCCTTTTCACAGGAGAATGTGTTTATTTCATTTATTTTAGCAAACAAGTAGGAATGATGAATTATCCAATGAGAAGCAATGACCTAGATATTGGAACCATTCCAGGAACGTTTTCCCTTTAATAGCACTCTCTAACCCTGAGCTTCTTCTTCTTATTCAGCCTACTTTCTTATACAGCTTCTTGGATGAAAGTATGTAATAGAGTGTATTGTCTCTGTAGTATAATAAATACAATAATTCGCATAAATTAAGGACTTGAATACAACCAGATTTATTTTGCATTTTTTGTATTCTTTATATGTACGTTTTCGCGTATGATTTGGATAATTAAATATATACTTTATTTAAAAGGAAATGAATATATGCTTGACGGACGTTCAAAATGTATAATATGTCCATGAATTTGAATAATCTCTTTTGACTATTCCCTGGGAAACCCTCAGGTTGAACATTTTAAAAATCCTTTTCATGAATATATGTACTCTTCATATTATATTCAAAGAAATGATCCTGAGATGAACCTTTAATTAGAAAAAAAATCTCCTCATCAATTATTGTTAGTCCCCCAAAACGAGAAATCCTAAAGACGACTTTTAAGTTTTAAAAATGGCGCCAAAAGCTTCTCTGTTCTATATTTTCTTCAAAATGACTTGTATAAACGAATCTTATTAATGAGCGTGATTCTTTTTAAAGAGTCGTTGTGCTCATCATCGTATATCGCTTATGTTTATATTTTATCGCTATCGTTTTATCATTTAGTTCTTATAGTAAGCGTATTTTTTTATTGTTTATATCAAGCTGGAAAAGACAATTTTTATCGTTATCACAAATTGAAAAAAGTTACCGAAAACCCTCACAGGTTATTAGTAGTGTTACATTAAGTAAATGCCTTGTTCAAAAAACAAATCACGTTCAGTTCAATTTAAAAACTAATGAAAAAGTTAGACGACCTTTATTTTCCTTAAACTTTAAGGCACTTTGTTGACTTCAAATTATGTAAATGAAGCTATTGTCACTTCAAATAAACCTAGACAGTCTCAGAAATAATACATAACATTAAACATAATGGAGTAAGGCCTTGAAAACTCTAGAGACATTAATCTGAGACTTGTGCTGAGTCAGTTAAAAACATGCAGTTCCTTTTAAGATAGCCTTTTTCAGTGTATGAATCTATTCAATGTGTACTCATAATTAGGCAAATATTATTGTTATCGTTGTTGAATATTTATTTGGATAAATGTCGATTGTGCTTAGGTTCAACTCTACACGTGTCTGTTTTGTTCCCAGTATCCCAATTTTGGTTCATAGCTAGAGAGAGGAAAAGGCTCTGTTTTTTAAGCGTGATTGGTTCTAGAAAGTACATAGAGGGAATAATAAACAAGTAGAAGACATAATACCATAGATATATAAAGATATAGAGAGCTTATCCCTTCAATAGCAGAAGAAACATCGTTCAGCTGTATTCTGTGTTCAATATAAACAAAGTAATTTGTACTACGTCATCGTAAGCTGATCATAGAGAAAGATTATATCTCTATGACCAGCTTACGATGACGTAGTACGAATTACTTTGTTTATATTGGACACAAAACTACAGATGAAGGGAATATACTCTCTATATATTTTTATCTCTATGCATTGCCGTGTGTGATAAAATGTATTGTAAAGGATATTTATCCCTGAGGTCTAACTGTTTATTGTTATAATTTATCAATTATTTTTTTAAATAATCCTTCGTCCCAAAAAACAAGTGAAGAGAAATTTTGTAAAACTTATAAAGATGCACGGCGCTAATAGCTTCTTCCTTTTAGCCTATTTGCATTTTTATGAGAAAAATAAATCAATGATCCGCATCTCCTATTATTACCTACAAAAACTGTGCCTTCTCGTAAAGCGCCTTGCTTAAAAAAACTGAACATATGCAAAGATAGAGAAAAGGTTGTACCTGCAAACTCATCAGTAGGCATAACACTGTTTTTTCTTTTTCTACGTCCCATAGTCACATTACTAATCTATTTATTGACAGGTATGATGAAAAAAACATTTTTTTATTTTCCCAGAATAAAAGGAGTTTCTTTATTCAATTCAAAATAAGTTAATTCAATTAATATTCATAGATGGAATAGGAGAAACTATTCAAAAGATTCGACAATGACGTCATGGATGCAGGCCCTGAAGAAGAGATGATTAGTATTTTTAAGGATGCCATTCTTCTATAGAGATATAAAGATATAGAGAGCTTATTCCCACCAATTAGCAGAGAAACATCGTTCAGCTGTATTCGGGACACAATGACGTATTTCTCTGAAGGATCTAATAAGCCTTTATATCTCTATGTTCTTCTCTCTGAATTGATGTTCACTCCTCAACAGCCGCGAATGACGTCATACTTTGTAGTATGATGCCAACTGTTTTTATTATTATTCCCTCTCCTCTTCTTTCAACCAATCACGCTTCAAGTAGCACAACCTTTTCTCTATCTCAAAACATATCGTACAGTTTGTTATTTACGGCAAATAAAGATCACAATATTCCCATAGCTTATTAGCTCCAGAACTCAAGACTTTACTATTGTTTGTCTTTTTTTTACTACGACAATAATAAGAAAGATTCCTGATGGGGCAACACAAATGTTTACTCTCCTAATAACGTAACGCTATTTTGAAATGCAAGCAATTTAGCTTTGGCTACCGAATATAGAGGAAGACTTTTCCAACCTTATGATTCCAAACATTTTAATTGTTTGCATGATTTCTAGATGTATTCACGCACTTAATTCTATTTCCTTAAAAGAAGATTAATTTCTTATACCTTCAACATCATTTATGTACGTTATATTAAATTAGCTTAATGGGTTTTCGTTACAAAGGATTTCGGGTTTTTAAAGAATCCAAGTTTAGTTATTTGAAGATTCAAAGTTCTTAACTTTTGTCTGTGTCTTTTTAATTTTTCAACTATTAACTGGGGTTTAGTTCAAGTGATATATGAGATATTTAAATTAGTGATTGGAGTTCATAATTTTACAAATTAATTATTAACACTAGATGGACGGTAGTCATACCACTACCTCGGTGGACGGTGCGGGTTATTTCAACCCGCTTAACCAAGTCCTTTATTTTTTAGCATACGGTTATTAGAGCTTATATATGTTTTATATAATGCTTTTCAAGGATTTTATCATGTATTTTAAATACTTTTTGCATTGTTGGAATATAATTCAAGTTACAATCTGTGTAGAATTTAAGTTACATGTTAACTTTTTAGTTGCAGAAATCCACAAATATACTTTATGGGGTGAATAAGCTTCGGTGAGTATAATCAACTCTATTCTTTTGTTGCTGGTTTAATTATAAAGAAACAGGTACACTTTTAAGTCAGTTCATAGATGGCGTCGTTTAATCAAGCCTATGTGTCACGGATTCAGGCCCATCTCTATTAATAACGTTGTAATACTTTAAGGCAAACTTTTAAATTTTGTCTTATTCGTAAAAAGGTACAAATATTTTTCTTCCATGTTGAGAGTCTAGTATTTACCATATGTTAGAATAATGTATTTTCACGATCATCATTTAAAAAATAATATTAATTGTAAGTTTGTTTAAATAATTGATGAAAACAATATACTTATAATATTTAAAAAAATCATTTTTAAGTTGTTGTTTTTTGCTGCCACAAAAGCTTAACACATTTCAAATAGGTTCTTAGGAATATGTATATTTTGGAGTCATCATTTATGTATTTCTAAGAGAATACTCTCACAAATGACCTAGTACCAGTTATATTCTCTAGTTTTTAATATATATTTTATTTTGATGAATATTTGGGATTTATAAAGCCATGCATTATATATGTTTATTATTTATATAGGAAGGGTTATTGCCTTGAAATACCTAGTAAGTTTAAGTAATACCGAATTACGTTATTTTCAAGGTTTTTTAATATCATAAGAACGGCATAAAATACATTTTTGTTCTATGTTCTCCGAAATCAGATAAATTTTAGGCAAATCCTTCTAGAAATAAGAATATTCTTTAATATTTTATAAAATATACAGTTAAGACATTAATATTGTCAAACAAATTTTATAATCTATCAAAAAACACATTAAAAATAACTTTAATATTTAAAATAGTCTTAAGCAATAATTAGTAAGCTTTCAACTTCCTTGGACATGGATTTTATGCATCTTTTGGTTAGACTTCCTGAAGGCTTTTGAGAAAACAAGAAGACTTCATAAGCAAGCATTTATATTGGTTTTTCATTACATTCATTCTTGAAACTTGAACTTGAAACAAAATGGCATTTCTTTGTTCTTCAATTACGTTGTAAAATATGAAATTTATGCATACGCTATCAAACTAATAAAATTTTGCTTAATTTTCTGTAGAAGAGGGAGAAAACAGTAAAATTCACATGCAGTTTTGAAAAGGAGGCACGCAAAATTAATGAATATTCCTGCAGTTAACCGATACAAGCGGGTCGAGAAGACAAGATGATTCCTGCACAAAAAAACTTTTTTAATGCTGGTTTGAGCAGGTAAAATGATTGCATATCTTTTATAGATTATATTATTATTCCATTCCAGGCCTTACTTTAGTGGATTGTAGAGGAAGTTTTTAGATATACCTTTTAAAAAACATTCATGCGGAATTTTATCAATTTTAAAGTTGTGGAAATTTGTCAATTCAATGATATAAATATTTTCAAAATTATATCTTCCGGTTATTCTTATAAGTAATATGTATAGTTATTTTTACCGCAGTCAATTTCTTGTCTAAAATAGATCGCATACAGATTTTTTAAATACATTTTAAACTCCAGGCGTACTTAATTTCTGACCAACATGCATCTTTTAGAGTAATGGGTTTTCTTATAGTAATAAATATACTCCTTTCTACATCAATTATGTTTTTTTGTTAGTATATGATACAACAAAGAATACTGTAAAGATCGCACCTATCGGAAAAAAATTTTCTATTTTTCGGTTCCTCTGAGTCACTGTGCTGCTCCATAACATTGAGAGTTGAACACAACTCTCTTATAGTACAATTTTTTGGACAATATTAGCAAAAAAACTGAAAATTTCTACTTTGGACCCATCTAACGGATCAAAGACCATATTTATTTGCTCGTAAGCTTCCAAACTGATATTAAGAAAAATGACTTTCAGCCACCCTTCGAAAAAGGAATCAACTTGATATCACTAAAATTCAGACATCACAATCATAGAGATAAAAAGATATAAGGAGCTTATTCCCTTTATCTGTATTTTTGTATCCAATATAAACAAAGTATTTATTCAGTGTCATCGTAAGCTGATCATAGAGATAGAATCTATCTCTATGATCAGCTTACAATGACGTTGTACAAATTACTTTTTTTGTGTTGGACACAAAATACAGCTGAACATTGTATATCTGCTATTGAAGGGAATAAGATTTGTATATATCTTAATATCTCTATGATCACAATAGCCATTTTCGACCTATAAAAAGTATCTTACATCTATGAGTGTCATGTGCAGTCCGAAAAATGTCGTAATATATTATTTGACTTTTGCTTGAAAATTCTTTCAGCTTAAATGCTTTTGGGCTTTGAAAGCATAGAGATCTAAAGATATAGAGAGCTTATTCCCTTCAATAACAGGAAAACATCGTCGTTCAGTTGTCGCCTGTGCCCAATACAACAAAGTAATTTGTATTACGTCATCGTAAGTTGATCATTGAGATAGAAAGATTGTTTAGTCACAATGACGTATTTATATGAAGAATTCAATAAGCTCTCTATGTCTTTATATCTCTATGTTTGAAAGTGTGAATTCATTGATATTATGTATCAGTTAAAAAACCATGATGATCTTATCATTTTTTAACTCTCTTTAAATATACCTTCAATACTTTTTATATGATTAAATGGTTTCATTGGATCGCATCATTTATGATAGAAAATTATTATGGTGTTATATTTATACAATGTTGCCTAGGATTCTTGCAATGCAATTGAACATATGAGCATTCCCCTCTCTGGAGGAGGCAAACCCGTGTCTTCAAGATTGAGAAATAACACGTTTATTCTCTATCATTTTTCTGTATGCCCATAAATTCAAAGGGCTGTCTATTAAGGCAGTGGTTCCCAAACTTTTTCTGCTGGGCCCCCCTTTTGTACATAATAAATTTTTGCGCCCCTCCCCCCCCAAAAAGAACATACACACGTTTGTTCTCATAGTCCATTGCAGTTTATTTCACACATTGTAATTAATACAAACCTCAACCTTTTTTTGTTTTTTGTCCATTTTCTAGCATTGTTACTTTGTCTACTGCATTTATATTTTCAATCATTCGTTTTTTCACGCGCCCCCCCTGCAATTGCTCTGCGCCCCACTTTGGAACCACTGTATTAAGGTATGAAAAGAGCAGCCTCAGTATCCATATTTTCAAAGAAATACTACTTAAAGCATAAAAAGACAAATAAAGCATAATAAAAGAAAGGACATACAAATACTTTTGATAAAGCGACATCTACAGAGACTTACGCTTGATTAATAATGTTCCCTATTTTATTATTAATATTAGCATACAATAATTACAACAAGCAACACTATGCTTCCCTCTGGAAATTACAAAGTTCCACTTATAGCCTGAATTGTTTATCTACTTAAGCAATCATACTAAAACCTTATAATTATTGTTATTCTTATGTGATTAACCTTCAGATATATATGATTAAAACAATGCCTGGGATATGTAAAGTATGATTATCGTTGTTATTGTATTTACATACATGTAGGTCAAAAGAAGGAAGACACAAAAGGCAACATCCGACGGAAATTATGTGAACGAATAAAATAATACAACATATGTAATAAGGTGGTTTTGATGTTATCCTTTGTTAAAAGGTAGGGAGAACAGGGCTATCACATCCCATTGTATGAATCTTTTTAACGTGACGTCAAATGACGTCCCTCCTAAAGAGGATCTGCAGTCAGACACTGAGTCTCTTCTGAAGAGAAGCGAGGATCCGCGAGGAGTCACTCAATCCCTCCGCAGAGGAGTACGGATCCGCCTATCCAATGAGTCACACCCATAGAGATATAAAGATATAGAGAGCTTATTCCCTTCAATAGCAGAGAAAACATTGTTCGCTGTCGCCTGTGCCCAATATAAACAAAGTAATTTGTACTACGTCATCGTAAGCTGATTATAGAAATAAATATTTGTTAATATTGGGCAATATGACGTATTTCTCTACAGAATCCAAAAAGTTCTCTATGTCTTTATATCTCTATCGTCACACAACCATACAAAAAAGCCCTTTACCATAGAAAGCAACAGCAATAATCTACGTCACATATGACGTCACGTTAAATACATTCATACAATGGGATTAGATGAAGCTTTATATTACTACTATATTTCTGTATATGTCGCAGCAGAGATGGGAATCTTAGTTGACTTTGTTATGGTTTACTTTGAATAGACCATTTTTAGGAATATTTTTAATTTCTCTAAAATATTTTTGTTGTTGTGGGATATGTAGTAATCCTTTAATGGATTACATCGCTCCCTTTTGACATATGATTATTATTTATAGTTAGTGAATGATATAAATTGAACGAATTGTAATTCCTCAAGTTGAAAATTGTAAATCATTGCATTGTATTCTCTTCAAGAATAGAAAAACTCAAACTGTTTATGATAACGCAAAAATTATAAAAGCAACATTTTATAAAAATTTAAAAAAGGGGGAGGTTTGTGATTAATTTGGTACCATAATAAAAGAGATGCAGAGAAATACAAGAAAGACGTTTTCTAATAGACAGTTGATTTTCTCTTTCTATTTCATGTCGGGTATAAAGTAATCTCTAGCCAAAAATCATGGGTAGATTGTCAATACTTTGCATTGAGCCGACCATACTTGCTATATCTTAAGATAAACTATTCTAAGCATTTAAGTGAGATACCCTTGTCACATATATCAATGTTTCTTTAAAGATCTGGGAATTTATTTAGTTGTTAAATGTATGAGACACAAATTTCTCGTATCATGATTTTAATTGGTTCACAAAAATCTTGTGGAAATATGTTAGTACATATTTTAGTTAATTGAATATAACATCACGTTTATGATATGATGCATTATGAGGGATGGATTGATAAGCATTTAATAAAGGATCTCTTTACACTCATTTTATAAAACAACAAATATATTTTTTGTACATAAATAATATATTACTAAATTATTCAGAATAAAAAGGGTAAAATTTGGATAAATTGTTCAAAGATAAAATCATATAAAAGTTAAAAGAATTGTTGACTTTATTATTCATAGCTAAAATACACCAATGTTTTTTTTAAATACGCTCAGGTTTTGTTCTTTATTACTTGCTAATGAACACAACCAATATTGTTTGCAAATATGTAGTATACAATGAATCTTTGGATCCCTCGATTTTGGTATCTCTTCTCCAAGTAGGAATGTATTGAATATTGAAATATCAGCTGTCCAGCGGTCCATTGAAGGTTTCAATAAGATTTCAGAAGATTGTGTATAAGTGGTCGAAAAGATGGCATGAAAATATGAACAACATATTTTACATCAAATTTTGGTGGATGTAGCGCCGGAGATTAGATTCAGTATCAACAAACCAACAATAAAAAAGGATCAAATCATAGATGTACGTGGTTATGACTGAATATTATACTTGACTTGATACATATTTATTGGGCTCATCTCCAATTAAATGTGATGAATAAATGGATGACATTAAGTAAAGATCTCAAAATGTGATAGCAGTCATTAAACGGACGATGTTATTTTAAATTGTAATTTTGTTATGCTGAGAAATGTGAAAAGCCAATGCTATATATGAATCTGCTTATAAATACCTGATGCTCCACATTTTTATAGTATATTTATTTGATCGTTTCGCAATTGAATTCGCAGTATTTATTCCAACAACCAAAAAAATAATAACTATAAATGAACACCTTCATATCAAAGATTCTTATATAATTTATCACATATCGTGTGCGAAAGCCATGTATAAATTATGTTTTATGCATGATATCTTTACTTAAGGGGAAAATACATATTCCTTCAGGACAAAAGTGTGTATAAAAAAAGTATTTGAAGAGATCGCATGACTAATGCAAAAAAACTACAACAACATCTCACCTTTTAACAAGGGCCCTTAGGCCAATGGACTTGACATCAAAGTCTCCCGCGGTTTCATTGAAGACAAAGAGAGATTGGTCCAGTTCCCTTGGGAGGGGCTAAGGATATCAAAGCGGCATCCTGGATTCCCACCTTCCTCCCGGGAGATTTGAGGACATCCCGGGATATCGTAGTCAAAGTGTAAGAGTCGACATACGGTTCCATTGGGCTGAGTGTAGTAGCAAACGGACCAGGAGGTCCCCGAAGAGAGGATGCTGAAGGGTCTCCGACGCGTAAAGACGACTTCTTGTCCGTCTCTAAGCTCCATGGGTCGGGAGGATAAGGGGGAAAGGATGTGGAGAGAGGAAGTGAATTCAGAGGTGAGAGGATCCAATAGAGACAACAAGAAGATGAGAGGGAATCGAAGGTGCATTGTTTAAGAAATAATGGCCAGAAGGAGCAAGAGATATTGTTCCTCCATGGCAAGCCGACCTGACACTGAAACATAATTGCATACACTACAACATACGCTTATTCCTGAGAAAGGACTTTTCGTTGTATAGCACGGTAGGAGAGGGGGGATTCAAAGGTAAGGGAAATTATTTCCTCTTTTGAACGTCGCGTTTCCCTCAATACTGAGTGAGTTGGACTGCGAGTATGGCTATTCACGTAATTATAATTTGTATGCCCCCTTTTTTCATCGGAACTATTAATATTTAATGAACTTGGTTCGTCCTATGATTCGATAAATCCAGATATATACATATGATACACCTTTAACATAAATAATATTATAATGGATCTCTTCACTTGTTTGGTTCAATGGTCTAATCGGATGTATTAATATGAGATTATTTATGTTCGGAATTCTCCTTTATGAATCGTATGATCTGATCTCGCCATCTATGTCCACAAAAATATGGATTAATGTTGATATGGAGTGCTTTATGATAAACGACAAGATCTTAGATCTTAAACATAAAAGGTGGATGTAGCTGATAACTTTGGGGGACTGCCACTAAAAAGAAAAAGAATCAAAAATAAGATAAGCGCCATGAGTTATACGATTTGCCCAAATTTAAAAAGACAAAACATATGCTAAACATAAATTGCATCTTTTTACGATTAATGTTCAATCTTCTCATATGGGTTTTAGAATCTATATAAAAAATTGATTAATGTCCATGATATATAATGGAACCCTTCAATATAAACAATATAAAATATTGTGAATATTTTCTGAATATAATAAATATATCCACTTTCTTTCAGCCAATGCATTTATCAGATATATGAATATTTAATAATATTTGCTCACCTTGTGAATCGATCATGGAAAACTGCTGATTAATGCTGAAAGAGGGTCTATAAACCATATGAAGAATAATTATACATTCTTACGACTTTTTATGTTTATCAGCTCATAAGGATTCTGCTAATTCATCCTTATTATTGATGAAAAAATTCTGTCGATACAAAATATTAATTAAAGTTGAAAAGTGTATATATATATATATATATATATATATATATATATATATATATATACAACAATGCTTTCTAACTTCAATCAATTGATTGGATTAAGCCTATGTATATATTTTGTTTATAGGGATTTACTATCAACTCATGTACTTTCGTCAGACCGGAAGGTATTTTTGGGTTAGCTCATCTAAAAGAGTGTCCAAAGTTCAGTGAATTCAATTTGATACAATGTGCATTTACATCAACAATGATATACCTGAATTTAGCAACATGTATAATATAGAACAACCAATTCAATGTTATTTAACATCTATCAACAAGTTATTGTCTAAATAAAGCTATATGCAATATTTTGATTCAGCCTCCTGGCATTATTACACTGTTTAGCCTTTTAAGCCTTGCACCGGAAATTCATAACAAAATGATAAAATCATGGCATACTGCAGGCAATCTCATTTACTTAAATTACGCCTTCAACATATAATTATGAGTATCATTACTTTATAGCGGCAATATTTATTTAACAAACTAAAATATTAACTACTCGATACAGACATCTATACATCCTTTAAAGTTAAATAAAAGTAACGACTAAAAAACTGGAACCCGCAAAGAAAGCATAGGTGAGGTTTTTTATCGTTGGTCACTTGAAATATTATTGATAATCATTTTTTTGTTGTTTGGAGTATATTCAAGATTAGTCGACTTTAAGTAGAAAACAGATCAGATTAAGGAGTACATAATTGTCATAAAAGAATATAATTCCTAACTGTAGAGCATAAAAAGACTACTTTAGTAGATCTGTTAGTTAATCCACGTTATGCCAGAAAAATAATTGCTCTAGGCTCTTGATAAGAGTCATAGCACCATTACAATTATATTTGTCGTTGCAGATACGTCCAATTTTATTTTAAACGAAGGTTTAAAATATGAATTGAAACTAGCAAGAGTTGTAGTATAGAGAAGCTTACAAGAAATATGAGAGTTTTCTTAGATTATTGACCCCTTAAATTTGCAAAAATGGATTATATGCATGTTCGAAAGATTGTAACAAATATGGTGTTAAGGAAATTTTATAATTTGATTCAATATTCAGTGTAATTGATAAAATGGTTCGTCGTTGACGAGACAATTTGTCGCTCATAGTTACCTCTTTATTTGTTTTTTTTAATAAATATTTTAGTAGATGAGTTTTATGAACCCAACTTTTTTATTTTGAAATTGACACCCCTTAATTATTGATAGCATGGTTATGTCCTCTCCACTTTTCACTATTTAACACATATAATGAGTAATGTGCAGGCGATTGAAGGAAGTCTAGTATTTATTTTTAACATTATTTTATATAAATATAGCCAGAGGATCAAATAATAATACTTACCGACAGTGATGAGAACTACAGCGTGCTTTTATTCAAAAAGGGTCTCTCAACACACATTGGCCATGTATCGTACCCGCAAAAAGTATTTTTGCTCGAGGTTCTTACAAAGAGTTAAAGCCGCATTCAGATTATGTTTCTCGTCTCAGATACAAGTTTCAAGTTCCTTTGAAAAGAAGGTTCAAAATAAAGTTATGTTGACTCAAAAGCGATATAGTCTGATGAATCGATAGGAAATTTCATAATTTTATTTAAGTTCTTAGATGATTTATTCCAACGAATGTCGTAAAGGGAGTGCGAACGCTCAGTATTGAACACGCCTTAAGGCGTGTTCAACTTAAGGTGGAGGTTTGACTCCCGAAATGAGAAGGTGGATTTTGGTCAACCTCATTGATAAGATCCTAGGTTTGATAGATTAATTTACCCGCTGTAATGATTATTTATATGCAGTCGGAAGCTGCAATTCTATCAAACCAAATTGGTAAAAAACAGTTGTCTCTAAGTATTTATGTACTTATATATATTATTAGAAGAAGGAATTAATATACATATGTTGGAAATAACTTTTTTTAAATAAAAATATTTGTACCATGCTAAAAAGGCATAGTATAATCACAATTATTTTTCATTGTGATTTCGTGTCAGTCGTGAGTTTAACTTTGAATGCATCTCGGGGTCTCAATGAGAAAGATTGGACAATATATGATAAAACACTTAGTTTTGAGTAGGGACCACCCCTTTTTGTACTCCTGGTATATAAAATACAGAGGATATGGTGCTCTCACCCGGCAAAATCCCCTCCGTAACCGACAACTCTTGGACTCTCGCTTCGAGGGAAATCAAATATTTCCCAAACAAGTCCCTCAGCCATTTTAAGATAATAAGAAGTTATTAAAACTTTATTAACTATATGAATTTGTAGTTTTAGTCTTTTAATTCAACGCTAAGCTTCATTACTATAATGCTAAGTTAGTTTCTTATATACCTAAGTCTATTTACCATTGTGATGTTATTGTATTATTTATTCTAATTTGTTTATTTTATTTGTTCCTTTGTAGTTGTATTAATTTAAGACTAAAATGTTTTATTTTGTATTGTATACGCAACTACTTCGACGTTTATATAAGAACTGAATGCAGAAAAAATCCTTTATCCGTCATCCGCCATTTCCCTCTGCAGCCTCGCGATAAGGGAGGCATTTGACGTCACGTCCCCTGGCCGTCTCTTATGCCCCACCATTGAATGCTGGAACAAAAGCAATATCATTATAATACATATTATTCCCGTCTAGTTTT
Source organism: Caligus rogercresseyi (assembly GCA_013387185.1). Lineage (NCBI taxonomy): Eukaryota > Metazoa > Arthropoda > Copepoda > Siphonostomatoida > Caligidae > Caligus > Caligus rogercresseyi. The sequence continues at coordinate 33,092,855 of CP045890.1, forward strand.
TAAAATTAAAAATATAGGTATGTATATCTACTCCGGTCAATACAGATCTATATTACGTAGGGTCACTCAATGATGTCATTGTGTTTTGGTTGAATATCAATTGACTCAACGGAGGGCATTAAACACGTTAATGACATGTCAGAAGCAGTATCGAGTCTGTTTGTGTCTTTACTTTATCGGACTATGAAAAAGGACATGAAATTGGCTAAAGTTGTACCAAAAATTCTACGAAACGCAACTTATACCTGTTATGAGACGCGAAATGAAATAATATAACTACAATGTTTATTTATGATTTTATTATCACAACCCCTCTTGCTCTTTTATTTATAATTGTATATATTTTATTATGTATGATTTTATATAAATGACCCATTAAAAAAATAATAAACAAAGAGCTATAGTGGAGGAAGTTATGAAAACTAATTTACTATAAACACAGGGTGTTAAAACATTGTGCTGCATTGCTGAACGAAACATTTGACGTCTCAGAGCATTTACTTTGCATCTTCAACCATCCAAAAAGTGGACGTGCAGACACTGTCAGACAACATTTTGTCCAAGTTGAACAAAGTGGACCTGGACAGCAACAAAATTATGTTTAAGGTTTATTTGACTTTCATGTCAAGTATAGAAAACGTTGTGGCATTCAGACAATACTGCAGGGCAAACTCGAACGTGAGACTCACGATGTTTGCTGCCTCAAACCTCAGTACCATGTGATCATGGCTCACGGTATAACTGTAAAGTCCAAGCTATTAAATTCTTGCGCAACAATTTTGACGGAAGCCAACTATCGCTGTACACTACAACGAGACTCATCTGAAACGCCTCTTGGATCAAAGATGGGCATGACAACTTACCAGCGTTTAGGTCATCAAATAGTCATTTGATCATATAATGTTCATTATTATTGACGCCGATATAGTGCTGGAATATGGAGCAGAAACGATAATGGAAGTTGCTGGACTATTGCCAGAATTATCAGAGCAACGATTAATTTTCATCGTCAATGACACCATCCACGCTTTTGTGGAATGGTCCATACTATCGGCTAAAAAAAATCCTTGCCTTGAATGTGAGAAAAATTATAAAACTGCATGAACAATTATGTGCAGACCTGTATTCCCTTTGGATCCAACGGGAGGCGAAAGTTTCATCAGCAAGGTCAAAAGCAATCGAGTTCGCTATATTGAGTTCAGTGAAATTGAAAGCAGTGGTGGCAAAAAAGTTAACTTCACGGCAACATTTGCTGCCAACAGAACTACGAGGAATAATCATAGCGACCGTTGGAAGATACGCAGCTTTTTCGACTCGCATTCCGGATGCTTTTGGAGACAACTGGACCGTGGCAACGGAACAAATTAGATTTTTTTCTGTCAATTTCTAGGCATCACCTCCAAACTGTTAAAAAGTTTTAAAACATTTCAATTGATTGTTTTGATTTTCGATTTTAATGGCGGATTGTATCTATGTTTTAAATAATTTATATACTAATTTTTGTAAACGTATTATTTATTTGTCTCCTTAAGATAAATGTCTGTTGATTATATTTTTAGTATTGTTCTTCTGCCATTGTATTAATTTTAGACTATAATATCTTTTATGTATTTTAACACAATTACTTTGGCATTTGTTGAGAATTGTTGATAATAAAAAAATCATTGTCAACGCCACCCACAAAGATATTGAACCCCAAAAATAAATTTTGCAGAGAAAGTACACTTAACATAGGCTTATGTGTTGCAAGCATCAACCAACTCCGTTTTGATGGCGAATTCTTAAGGTGTAAGTTGATATTGCAATCACCACCAACAACTACAGCCCCAGCCCAAACAAAGAAGGTCAAAGAAGGCCAAATAAAAGTTACTAATATTCTTAAAAAATAATGTGGATAAACATTTCGGAGAGAGAAGCTATAATAGAATGTAACTGCATGAGTTTTTCCTAATTTTTTCCTCAAAAATTGTACTAAATATTCGTTCGACGTCGGCCAAATCCGTTGGGTCTCATCAGGTTTCGCAGAAATTTCCATAGTGCATGTGGTTTTAATACACTTTTTGTTGTATTGTTAGAAAGAAGGATGTGTTTTCCACATAGATATTCCGATCTGTCTTGAGCCAAAATAAGCTATGATATTGTGAACTTGATGGATATTGTTTAATGAGTGTGCCACCCTGCAATTGATAATCTACAAAGAGATGTGCGCTGGCGCCGACATTGTCCCTTTGGGAATTTTGAGTCGTATGTAAATCGTTGGTCAAATAAAGTCCTTAGATGGGGTTCATTTCGTAAACAAGTAAAAAGTGAATTTTTTAGCATTATAATCTTTGTTTATTTGGGGCTTACCATGAGGGGAATGTTGTCTTAAGCTTGATACCGATCGAGATATCAATAACATAACAATATCCAACACTATATTCAAAAGAATCTGATAGTTTTAATGTATTCATTTCAATAATAGATGCATATTTAAAATATATTCCTCGAACCACTTTATAATTATCTTCTTTGATATTCGTAAAATATAACCAGTTAAACCAAGAAGAAGCTTAGGACCAAGAATGTATAAATGTATATTAAGGCTGTTGTGATCAGCTTTATGTTCCATCATTTGTATATATGCCAATATTCAATAGATCGATAGATTCAGTTATGATTAGGTAAAATTGACAAATCATGCTGTACCCATCAGCATGAAAAAATCTTGAAACTTTTTTTATAAGTACCCATATTTCAATACGTTTTTAATAATTTGCAATCAAATGTGTCGTTATTGTTTTTTCTCAAAGTATTTATCAAAAGAAATTATGTTTATTTTTATATAAATGGATTTTTCAAATGGATATATTTTTTATATAATAAACTCAGAAAAAAGTACAATTGAGACATCAGTAGTTTTTTTTTTTCATGACAATTATAAAAATTAGCAACACTAAAAAGTATATAAGCTTTTATTCTGTCAGTACTTTAATATTACATATATGCCATCAAAACAAACTTTAAAGTTTTCTCCCTCCTTACATAATTCTAGGTAAGTATTTGATCAATAGTATCATAGTAAGAGAGCTCTAAGTTTGACATGCAATGTAATATAGAGGGATATCCAATGTGAAATGCATGACGCCTCCAGTCAAAATCCACCTCAATCATTCTCCTTTCATGTTTAGAAAAAAAAATGTTTTATTTTCTGTTAAGGCTTATGTCCTAGCTTCAGGATGCCTTGGAGAAGTTTGATGCGTGAACTAAATCAACCCACCAAAAAGTTACTTTTTTAAAATCCCAATGGGAGACAAACATTTATTCAATCAGACAATAAATTCATAATTATCAACAAAAAATAACTACATATTAAACAAAGACTAAAAGTAGAAAGACACGTAATTTTTTTTAAATATAGTTTTAAAAACATATGATTTATAAAAATTATAGTGTAAATGCATCTTTAAAAATGTTTTCAGAGGTATGATATTCTTTTAAAGCCACCTCCGCTATCCTTGTGGAAATTTTGTGGTTTTTGAACCTGGCCCTCGCCAGAATAGATTGGAATTTAGCAATGACTTTCGATGCTAGTCTCAGTTTAGGGTCCTTAGTTAGAAAACCATACAGGATCTCGTTTGGGCTCAGATCCTGCCTATTTTATCCTTTAGACCTTCTTTTAGGATTTTCATAATATGGACCATCATGGCCTCTCTGATAATTTTTTCAACTTAAACTAGTCTCCACCCCCACTAATATAACCATGCCATTTCCAAAAACACCATACCATTTTTGTAGCTCAATAAACAACAAAGTTGTAATTTTGTCTAATAGTTGAAAATCGAAAACAAAAAACTCAAAATTTCAAAAAATTATGACCTGATTGAGCAAAACAGTTTTTAATTTAGTTATCAGAGACCATTAGGTATTCAAATGAGTTGATATATCCCAAGAAACTTTTAATTTTTTTTACTTGTTGCCCTGTGTTATTTATTTTAACAAAACAGCTTCTGTTTTTAAATAAATATATGCTTCGTATATCTATACTAATAAAAAAATAAATTCTGTTCGTATCTCCCAAACAAGTTCATTAGATCTTGACAAAATTTTCTGTGAATAGTTTTGAGTGCTCATGGAGTGTTTTAGTGGGGTTGTACGCTCCTGGAAAATTCGTTATCGTCATGCATATTTTATTCGCCAAAATGTTTTTTTGACGAATTTTAAGATTGTCGATTTAGATTTTGACCAAATTTTCTCTGGATGATTTGATGAAGTAAGATGTGTTTTTGTTTTATTGGTGTTTACCGCGAAATTCGTTTTCCATATGATTACCTAAGAATAAGTTTTTTGCCCCTGTCTTTCCCCACAAATTTAAGTTTTGTGGAAAAATAACAACTTTTTTGTAATGCAACATCGCCCTAATCAAATTTTAATGATAAATAAAGATGGAGAGTGATGTTACATTACTCTCAACTTTCTTGATAAAGATATGAAGTTGCACTCTCTCTGAAGTTTTTTCCTTTGCTGTTTTCTCCCATCAACGGATATCAATGATATTCAGCGCTACCATCTTCGGTACTCCATGTTCCGTATAAAATGACTTAAAAATAACTTCTTTTAAGATATTAAATATCTAGCCTTAAGAAATACAAAACAGAAAAATGGCAATGAAGACCCAATGACCACTTTTAAAGGAACTTATTTAATAAGAAAAAATCACATGCGATGGCATCACTAAAATTATTCGTGTTATTTTTTTTCATTACAGACTTTTGTCAAGTTAGAAAATCCCGGGCAGCGTATAATATATATATATATATCATATTATATATATATATATATATATATATATATATATATATATATTAGAAAATTTATAATATTTTTGTCTTTTATAAATTGAGAATATTTTCATAACATAACAAAATTCGAATTAGAATATGGTGTTTTTGTTAATGTTTCTCAAATTTCAAAGTTAACTAATCAAGTATATAACTACCTCCAGCAGCAACAACTGCCGTCAGGCGGAACATATTAACATCGTCATTTTTGGTACTATAATTGAGCATAACTGAAGCGTTAAAGTAACTTTATACCACTTCTGAGTAAACTTAGGTGTGATAACTGTGGAATCATCTTGTTAAAATGTTATTGGAGGGCATTAAATCCAGATCAATGGCAACATGTTATCTCTAGTACTTGGATGCAATCTTCTAAATATAATATATAATATCCTGATAGAAAATCTAAGATCCATTCCAAGGACTTAATGGACAAGTCCTTCGTGTTGGTATTCTTTCTAATTGTAGGATAATTTGGCATGATCTGAAAAACCTTATAATTTCGTCCATTTCCCTACAAACAGCCAAAATTATTCGGCTCTTTCATTCTGAAATGTCTTAAAAAATTGGGAATAGAAAACTGTTATTACTGCTTCAAATTATATCAAATTAAAACACCCTTTACCTGTCATCGATGGTGAATATTATTCAACGACGAGTGGATGAAACCACCAGTGTGTCCAAAATTGGGTTAAAGTTTAGTGAATCAAAAACAAAAGGAATGTTATGTTCTCGGGCATGTAAAGTGGACTTTCCCATGATAAAAATTAGCGATACACGAATTGAATGGGTGAGCAGTATAAGTATCTTGGGGTCGTAATTGATCTAAAACTTCAACCATATCGATTATATTATAAAAAGCCAAAGGGCTTTTATTTTCTGTGCGGAATTTGATCGGACGTAATTGAGGTTGCGGCCTTTTTATAGGCAATGGATTAGGAAGGCCTACTTGGAACCAATCATTTGTTTCGGGGCAAGCATACGGGGTATTTGAAAAAATACTAGATTAAATAAAGAAGAAGTAATAGGCTAACATATCTATTAATGGGCCATGAGATCCACTCCCACAAAAGACATTGAAGTTATGTTTAACATAGAACCACTACATATAAGCATAAAAAGGTGGGCACAAGATGGATGCCTTAGCTAAGATGGGATGTAATATAATATCTCTTTCTTGCATAGAAGTCCCTCAAATAACGGTGATAAGAGAAATTGATAACTAAGTTCAATCGTTATGGCTGAAAGAAAGATGATCACAGTTGCCGCCAAACAAAATACTTCTTGTCGGATCTTGATGGAAGTTACACACTCACACGAGAAAATCGATTGAGAATGGTATAAGTTTTGTGTCGGGCCATATTCATGTGAAAAAATATCTCAAGGAAAAGAAATTGGCGGATGAGGATTCTTGTAGGCTTTGTGGAGGGGAACGAGTCGAGTCTTCCATTCACTTTGTAATCAGCTGGTGTTAGGAAGAACCTGTCCGAAGATCGTGAGGACGTCCATTGGAGTAAGAGCGATGTCTTCCATTCCATCAGGACTCTGGTCAACTCGTGAATGTCTTCATCGATGACCAAATGTCACAATATTTTTTTAAAGCAATAATTATAATTTATATGCTATAATCATGAAAGTTTTAAAGGATTTTGGTATGTTGTATTAAATGACTTATTGCTAATTGTACACCGTTTGTACATGAAGTAAATGAAATATACCTCACTTTAGGGTTTATGTCTAACGGGTTGTTGCATTAAATTGTTGTTTCCGTTACCCTATGAGGAGCTTAACAGCATATGCTCCTAAGAGAAAATAAAAAAACGTATTTTTGTAAAATTGAATTATCTCCAATTTCATTTAATATTTGGCCGTTTGCCAAAATACATTTCTTAAACATGAATATAAACAAGTGTTGAATAATGACCCATTCTATACTTGGGAATTACTTCTTTAATGATAAAAAATCATACGAATAATTATTTTTAAAAATTATTTTGAGCCTACATAACAACTGTTGATCTTTAAGGATGCTTTTTTTATACTTTAGTCGAGTTGGGAGGTTTGGAACAAAAAAAAACTTTACACAGTATCGGAAGACCCATAAGGACTTTAGAGTATGTCTTCAAAAAATTATTTAAAATACCGATTAATTACCGCTAGATATTTATTCTGAACTGCTAATAATTTTTCGAGGAGTAAATTTTGTTTTTAAATAACAATGATATTATGAACGAAGTAGTTAAAATCCAGTCCATAAAATAGTTGATTAGAAAAACCCTGATTTTGAATAGGAAAAATTGTTTCCCTTCAGAGTTCTAGGGCATTGATATTTAACTCTTATAAGACGAAAAAAATCCAAAAAATATATTTCGATGACTCTTATTAACAAACAATGCAAGTTATAATTAAGATGCACGGAGAGCAAATAAGGATTTAAAGATTAAATGGTTCCAATAAGCTTATACCTTTTCCCAAAATTGGCCTAAATCTTTACTTAAAAAATATCTTTTAATATATAGTTGAACTCAGTTTAATATTTAACCTATTGAACGATAATTCATTAATAAAGAAAAATATGTCTCAAGGAGTGCTTTAAAAATCAATGAAATTACTATCAATATATATATATATATTTATATATATTGTATATATAAAGTAGTTCCATGTACTTCTTGGACTGAAAAAGTTTGAATCAAGGGTTGTTTATTATATAGCTATATTATAGTACCTTGATATATCTTTATTCTAATTGATTTTGGAGTCATATTAGCCGTATCTTCAAAACAATTAAGTTATGTATGTATATTACGCACGTTATAGTTTTGTCTATCGATGTTGTTATTGTATTATAGTTCAATATATTTTTTTACATTTCACAGTCTTTTATTTCTCTTTGAGTCTGTAAATGACCAAAGCACATCAAATTCCTTTAATCTGGATTTTTTAATAATGTATGTTGATTACAATTATTATAAAATTGACTGCATTGATATAAATATTTTCCTTAATACCTTAGTTGCATAAATGTTCATTATCTTTTTCCATTTTTTTAAATCGATTAAATCAAAAAATAATATTCAAAAGATAAAAGTAACGAATATGTATTTGCTTTAAGAAGAGTACATTATATAACCTTTATGAAGCCTAACGGAATCCACCTTAAATATTTCAAGACAACAAACTAACATAATATATAAATGTCCTTTTAAACGATGCGTATTGCCCATTGTCAGACTTTTAGAAGTATATACTTCAGCCCAAAATACTTCATTTCGTCTGCCTACGCTGTAAAGTAAAAATATTACAGGAGAGGAATTAAGCCCAGTTCACAACATGAGGATGTTTTTAATATAGACAAGGTCTAGAAAATAATAAAAATGTTGTGTCTCTTCTATCACAGGCCTGCAAGCATACAACCGTTGAAAATAAGGATCTACCACTAGTACACTCGAAGATACACTTATTTCCATAGTATTATTGTTTAAAAGGTGCTTTAAAGGGCCCTGAAAGAGAGGTTCCGCGATGAAAGGGAAAGGAATGCGTCTTCAAAATATAAACACAAGGGTCCCTTTTTTGTTAGACATTATTCTTTAAATAATTACTTATAATTTTAGGGATTCGGATTATTTTTGTGCTAAAAAAAATAAAGTGTTTTTTTGTTGATTTGGGGGTCCTTGAAAAATATAATTGAGAATTGTAAATTCTACATGATTCTACAACTTTTCCCTTTAAATCCTCGGAAGCAGGAATCTCGCCTAGGAGTCACTCACGCAACCCCTCTATTATGAACCCCCTTCCGAATCAGCAGTTTTTTTACATACACAAATCACATACAACACACATCCTACCTATTTTTGACTCAAACGCCCGACCCCCTCAAAATTGAGCTCATTTGGAAGGATGTCACTTCGACCCCGGCGCGTGGATTTCGACTCTACATGGTCGGAATTGCGAGAAACGGTTAAGGGAGTCATATCTCTAAGCCATGTTCCACGGGACGTCTGGAATGATCGATTCATGGGTAAGGAGACTCTCTCTCTCTGTCTTGTTTTTCCTCTCAAGGATTGGGTTCCCTTCTTTTCAGACGTCTACTCCCTCTGCGTCGCCTACCCCGAGCCCCTGGCCGATCGGCTCTATAGAGAAACAAAGCTTTTCCTTGAGGAACACTTTCACGAACTCCTGCTCAGAGTGCTTCAAGCCGGACGGGACGAACTTCTACACAACTACCACGAGGCCTGGAAAGAGTTCTCTCAAGGAATCGACTATCTTCACATGCTTTATTCGTAAGGAAATACTCTTACTTTTGGCTTGATAGCAATCAGTTTCTTTGGGCATTCCATTCAACGTTCCGTTTATTGAGCGCACGTTCCTCTTTAGACCTTTGAATTCTGAAATCAGCTCAAAATTGTAAACAATTATTGTTATAAAAACATTACTTTCTTCTCGTCCCTACCTTGAATATATTGGAGTCATCATTGGTTTAAAAAAATTAAAATACACTCCGAATAGGTTCGACTTGAAGCCAATTGTTGCAAATCGAACTGGAAATTGTTGCTAACGTATTTGATATATACTAAATAGAAATATTTCAAATTACTCAGTTATAGGCTCGGCCTGAGCAATTAAAATATTATTTTGTATTCTGAAACACATTTTGTGTTTTGTTCATTTTCCCCTCTCGTATTTAACATTCCGTTGATTGAACACAATTTCTACACTTAATTTTGCGTTCCATTTACAAACTCACTCTTATCCATGTCTTTATCACACCTTTATTAATATCCATTTAAACTTTAACCCCCATAGATACTTGAACAATCAACATATTCGTAAGCAGAAAATGTCCGATGCGGAGCTCACATACGGCAGCCTTTCCATCAACCCTTCAGAACAAATGAAGGAAATCGGTGAGCTGGGTCTTGACATTTGGAGACGGAAAATGATTGAGCCCGTACAAGATGAGCTTGTTCGGCTCCTCCTGGACGGTATCCACTACGATCGTCTTAACGAAAACGGCTCCACGGGTCAAATCAAATTTCAATCAGGCGCAGTTATCAAGGGAGTCATAAATTCGTTTGTCAGCGTTGAAGAATTTAAAAAGCGTGGAAACTTGGAGGTAGAGAGTCACCCTAGCTAACTTAGTCTCTATCTCTCTTGTAATGCCCCCTCTCTTTCTCTCTTTCAGTTATACGAAACAATCTTTGAAAAACCGTTTCTTGTGGCGACGGGAGAATTCTACAAGAATGAAGCCTCCAAACTCCTGCAGGAGGGCTCCGTCTCCCAGTATATGGAAAAAAGTCATTCAAAAGATTGAATCAGAGAGCAAGCGATGTATCAAGTTCGTGTATCCTACATCCTATAATAAAGTAACCAGCGAATGTGAGCAAAGGATGGTTGGGGATCACATAGAACTTCTACACTCTGAGTGCAAGCCCATGGTTGAAAGAGAACTCAAGGATGACTTAAATAACATGTACCGTTTGCTCAAATCCATTTCGGGTGCTCAAGACGTCCTCTTGGAAGAAATTCAAAATCACATTAAGAACCAAGGCCTTAAGGCAATTTCTAACCTTAAGGGTCACTCCGTGAGTTAAAGTATGGGTCCACTCTTAAAGGGTAAATGTTGAGCATATTTTTCTTCTTCTTTCAGATAGCAAAGGACTTTGTAGAAAACGTTCTTGAAGTCTATCATAAATATCGAGAATTAATTTTTACGGTTTTCTATGGCGACCAGCCCTATATTGGTACACTGGACAAAGCCTGCACAGCCATAATCAACCATAGGCAATCAAAACAAATGCCCAAGTCGCCGGAATTGGTACGTCTATCCCCTTTATTTAACAACGGGAGTGAATTTTTATTATATAGATATTTTTTTTTACTTACAGTTGGCGCGTTATTGCGACGGGCTGCTCAAGAAATCTCAAAAGGGAATATCAGAAAATGAAATCGACGATAAACTAAATGCTTCCATTACTGTGTTCAAATACTTAGACGATAAAGATGTTTTTCAAAAGTTCTATGCCAGAAATCTCGGTATGTGGAGAATTTATAATTTAAACTAAGGGCTGGTAATTTTACTTCAATCGTTCCAGGAAAACGCCTCATTTACCAACAGTCTCACTCTATGGACTTGGAGGAAGGAATGATCAATCGGTTGAAACAGGCGTGCGGATATGAATTCACCAATAAATTCCATCGCATGTTCACTGATATTTCCTTAGCGGAAGATTTGAATAATAAGTTACCAACTATCTTCAAAAAGAATCCATCGAATTAGGAATCAATTACTTTGTTCGTGTTCTCCAACAAGGAGCTTGGCCATTGAGTCAAAACGGTCTCTGTCCTCTCGCCATACCTATTGAATTAGAGAAAACAGTTCAAATGGTAAGGGATTGTTATTATGCCAAGGCAGGTGCATATAATAATAATTTTAATATTTTTAGTTTGAACAATTTTACACAAAGCAATTCTCGGGCCGAAAACTAACGTGGCTCCATCATTTGAGTTCAGGAGATGTCAAAATCGGATATCTCTCAAAAACGTACATCATCAACATGTCAACTTTTCAGGTAAGTGGAACACTTATGTAAGTGCCTTTTTCTTTATTAATAAGTTAAACTTTTGTTTGTATAAGATGGCGATATTACTTTGCTTCGAGAGTGCGGATTCCTTGGAGTACAAAGAGCTTCTCGAAGCCACCAAAATGTCTGAGGAACAATTTCCACGCAATCTACAATCACTGTTAGATGCCAAGCTCCTAGAGTGTGATACAGGGGTAAGTGCTTAAATGTGATTGTTGATCTTGAGTTTATTACTATAACCAATCATTCTCTTTAGGAGATCAACGTCAATTCTGTTATAACACTCAACATGGGCTATTCCAACAAACGCACTAAATTCCGCATCACCCGAACTCTTCAGAACGAGACTCCTCAAGAGGTGGAACACACCCATCAAGCAGTCGAAGAGGATCGCAAAATGTATCTTCAGGCTACTATTGTTCGAACCATGAAGAGTAGGAAAGTCCTCAAACACAATTTGCTCATTCAAGAGGTGAAAAAGGAAGAAGATACGTGTTGAGGGTTACTCATTTACTCATTGTTTGTATTCTTTTCAGGTTTTGAGTCAATCCCGCGGTCGTTTGCCCCTCAAGTAAACATGATCAAGAAGTGCATTGAGAGCCTCATCGACAAGGCCTACATCGAAAGGACCGCCAACGGCAATGACGAATATTCATACATGGCATAACCACCATCACAGGCAGTAGCATCCCCTCCCTCCCTAATACATACACCCTTCTTCGTCTCTCTATCCGTTCGAATAAATAAAACGTGATTGCTGTGATTATCTTCTTAAACTCCCTTCGTTCCCTCCCTCACTCCTTCCCAAAAAGTCATTGGGCAAATCCTTGAACCGTGTACATATATTAACTAAGTATGAAGAATATATTTATTTCAAACTGGAGTTGATTTTATCAATGTTATTAGATGATTCTCATTTAATTATTATTATTATTACTATTTCCATTACCATTATAACTATTATAATTATTACCATCTTTGTTTTACGATTGTACAACGCATTGAATCCTCAAGTATGACTATATTCTTGGTTCATTTCATGAAGACGAAAAAAATAATAATACTCATACACTTCAAATAATGATGATTTATTTTCAAAATGATAAGTAAACATCTTTAAACTAATAAACTTCAAGACGAACACGAAACTTTTCAGCTTTTTTAATATTTCTTTGTACTCCTGTGATACGATCCTAAGCGCACTCTGGCCTCTTTTCCTTAGGAACGCATCCTAGGGTCTCTTCCGAGAAAACTAGCTCCTCTCCGCATGTCATGGGATAGTTATAGACATAAAACACTTTGCAGTCATCCGGATGACCAACAATGGGGCTTTCGGGGTCCACTTCTCTTGGTAAAGCGAGATCTTGACAAAAGTAAAACATGGATAAAAGTTGAATGCTTAACAAATATGTATTTATCTTACCAACTCCCTGGATCCAAGGCTTTGCCTCCCCTAAAACAAGGCATAGGGCCAACGATAAAACCACGAATCGCAACATTTTTTCAACTAAAACCCTTCAGCATTGACAACAAGCTCTTTTATATGTTGATGGTTTTTTTTATAGATGTAGACAATAGAAAGAAAGAGAGAAAAAAAAGAACATTACATATAATCTTCAGGGCAGGCCTTTCATTTTCATGAATATATTTATTGAAATTAACCTCAAAGGTTACTCTCCATTTTAGTAGATAATCCATCGTGCCATTTTTCATTTCTCAATGATTGTTTTTGACCCTAGGATTTTAAACATATTTTAATATACCAAACTGTCATATATACCCAATTAATAAAGCGAAATTAATCACAGATGAGCTCTCTAAATGATATGATGGGCTTATTTTCTCTAAAGATCCTACATAACTATATTTTTCAACTCCAAACTTTTTTGAAGTTATCAAACGCGGGAAATCTTGATGAGTTTACTGTTTTATGCATCTATTTATTAATGGTTAGTATGCTAGAGTTTTGATAAGATGTTGGCTGGAGTCTCCTACTAGTCAATATATCATTATTGAAGTATTGTATATTAATTATATAAATTGCAATTTAAAAAATCAGAGAACAATTTATAAAACAGTTAACGAGACATTTAAATTCATATTTGAATGCAAATTTTTGCTTCATAAATTTGTAGAAAGAAAACAATGGATTGCGTGGCTTTTCTTGGCAAATATGTGTTTAAGGATATACGAAGGTTGCCACGAGACCTATTTGATAGATGCAATGCATACTTTTGTGCTAGTTTGACTGGCTGATGTTTTGTATCTGAAAATTGTTTTTTTTGGGAGGTTCCAATATCGTAGACTATTGGAAGTCATTCTCTATTTGGGTAGTAATTGATATTCAGATTCTGATTTAAAATTATACTACGTTCATTTTTTATTCATTATAAGGTAATAATATTTTACAAAAATATGTCTTATTTTCGATGACTATCTATAGTTTTTTTTGTTCAACACCATTTATTTCAAGTTATATAACACATACTAGTAAATTAAATCTACTGTCATATATAAAATGAATATTTTTAAATTATAATCAACAATTCTTGTAAAATCATGGGAGATGGCTGCTTTATTTGATCTAAATCTATAAATAAAAAATATTTTTGTAATTATAAATGTATATGCTCTTGATGTCGACCAATATAAAAGTACTAAAAAACTTTTGTTTTTTATTTAACCAAAATTTGATAAGAAAATATTTTGAGATAACCCCGAAGTCCAATCATTGAGAGCATTTCCATAGTTGAATTAATTACTTAATGGATCAATTTGCATTGAAACATATATGTTATAAAATTTAATCCAAATTGATTCTGGATCTTCATTGAATTCAAGAGACATAATATCATTATTTATTCAAATTAAGGATCTTCAAAATTAAGTCTCTAGTTGAAATATATAACTTCGGTAGAAATAAACTGTATATATATATATATGCTGCGAATTCATGTCGTTTAACGACCAAGGTGAAGAGGGAGGGGGAGGATTGACTTGTGTGCCATTAAACAACCCTTACCGGCCTCATGAGTCAAAAGAATGCGCAGATTTGGTCTAGATTTTATTTATTTTTTTGCTCGATGTTTTTTTGGAGGGATAAAATAATTTATAATATAAGTTATCTGATTGTTTAAATGAAAAAGTAAAAAAATATTATAATTTTTTCCGCCCATTCTTATGATAATCTATATAAATAAGAGAAATGACTTAGGAAATGTGTCTTTGGGGTCCAAAATACTTCTTGTTTTAATTATCCTTACATATACTGCAATCAATTGGTTGATATGTGAAAAGCGACTAAACTTCCGCAACCGATAAGTAACGATTTGATATCCATTGCTGATGGTAGATTTTTTCCTATCGAATCTAGTTCTGAGAATGTATATGAACCGACGAATACAGTTTATAAAATATATTTAAGGAAATAAAATTGCATGAATTCATTATCATGTAAATATTATCATATCAGTGTATAATAGCTTTGTTAACATAATGAATTAATCTTATAATGCTAAGATTTTCAAGGAGTCACGCAAATGAGAAACATGGTTACTATTTTCATCAAGCTTCCTAAGACATAATTATATTGACTAATGAGCTGTAACATTATTAGTATAGTCTTTATTACATTCCTTGTTCATTGGAATGTATGATCAATTTATAATATATATCGTTCAAAGGTTCAAGAAAAAGTTTATTATATTTTTTTAATAATGGTTAATAATGATCTTCCTCTGCTTTGACTTTTGAGAGTCGGGACTTGGAGAAGAACAATTACAATTACTATGTAGCATCACACTGATATAGCTTTGTTAACAGTCTTTTAAGGCAAAGTAAATATGTTTTTAACAAAAACACCATAATCTAATTCGAATTTTGTTTCGTTATGAAAATGTTCTCAATTTGTAAAGAACTTACCTGTCAAAATATATGAATTTTATATATTATATATACCTAGTATATTATATTGAATTCCTTTATCTCTTAGGGATCTTAAACAAAGAGGTTTTTTTGTTAGAAAAGAAATTGAATATGCTTTTTCCTCTTTTGTTTTTGTTTTTTATCATTTGAACCATAAAAAAACCATGACCCAACCTTCCTTAAAGAGATTCATGTGAAAACAATTATCAAATTACGTAAGTAGAAACTAAGAACAAACCTATTTCTTTGAACTGGATAATTTAGTGAAACAATGAAACGGACTCATTGACTGGCTGTAATATAAACAAATTAAAGGGCACCAAAGAGCCTTTAAAGGAGTGGCACCAGGCTAGCAAATAAATATATTTAATTGAGCAAGCAACATATATATATAGTAAGGTTTCTTTTTTCATATTTTTGTAACTGCCTCGGGGAGAAAATGTGTTCACCAACAATAATAAAAAAGAACATTAAAAATCAAGACACAAAATATATTATGAAGTACTCTTTAGGATTCAGATTTTTTAACAGAACTAGGATTTGGTAGAAAAATATCATCATTCTGATGGCGTCGTGCCCAATCAATTACGATTTTCACTTATCTACCCCTTGAAAATGGTAATAAAACAACATTAAAATAATAGTACTTTCAGATCCAATAAGCCACGTTCTATGTGATTTCTCTTATTTAGGTTCATTAAATGTATATAAAAGAAGTATCAACATAGATTTTAAAAGGTGATATGAAAAATTTGTTTGCAATTTTTTGGATTTGAAATTAACTTTTCAATCTTCCGTTACTGTTCGGCTGCAAATTATGTTAACAGTAGTTGGATTAGGTGGTTAAAAAATATGTATGGGTGTAAAACATTATATCGCCGACGGTATCGATTCACCGAACTATCATTATTTAAACTAGAGGATCAGAGAGTGCAACCTCCGCCGATCCCCACCAAATGAATCACTTGGTTCTTTTTGTCATTTGCCAATAGATGTCGCTGTGCTGTGCTCTCCTCTTTGAGAGCACAGCACAGCGACATCTATTGGCAAAGTGTGCCTAACTTGAAAATATTTATTAGTATTAGCTCATTTTGCATCTTAAAGAAGCACTCAGAGATGCCAAATTTAATCACTTGTTCCTTTTGGCATTTCCA
>CP045890.1:33109436-33122775 GCA_013387185.1 Caligus rogercresseyi
GTCATTGGCTAGGGACGCTTTTATTACCGACCTGACATAGAAAGAGAAAAAAACTGAAAACATAGAGACATCTCTCTGGCCTCTCTTTTATAGTATTGAATTAATCACAAACCTCTCCCCTTTTCATAACAAAGCTGCTATTATTATTATTATTAAACAGCTTGATTTGTTTAACTCTAGAGGAGGAACCTTGATACGGAGTTCCCCCCTGTGTTCGGAGTCACTTATTCGACAGGATTCCTGGACGAGGGGAACTCCATCGTCTCTTGTCGGGACTGACTTGTTCTTATGGTAAGTAGTTCAATGCCTCCCTCATCACGGAAGGCTCTCTAGGCTTCCTCTCAAAGCTTATTAATTCTCTTAGCATTTTTTTGGCCGATTTGACGACGAGAGTGAAGGAGGAAGACAGTAAGACCGCCCCTCATAATTCATCTAGAAGATGGTGAGTGACGAGGAGACGCCCACCCGTTTCTCCTGTGCTCACACCATGATACGACTCTTCACGGAGACTCCCTCATCTATATATATAATATAAATCTTTATGACATATTCTAATAAATAATTTATTTGTTTTTCAGCGTAGCTGAGGCTCTGATTATCGTCATTCAACATATATCATAGCGTGACTGGACTAAATTATCAACCGAAGAGGGATCCAGGACGCCGGACAGTGATGTCGGATTGTAATCATTCATCTAAAAGTACGGAATGTACATCAAAGACAGTCCTCACGGAGGAGGCATGTGCGATAAACGACAAGGAGGACTGTGAAGCACGAATTGAGAGTCCATGGGGGACGTAGCCAACGGTTTCTCCTGTGCTCACATCAAGATACGGCTTTTCATTCAAAACCACCACACCCGAGTCGGACTGTGATGTGCAATATAAAATGTGTTATTTTGTGTTACAAATCAGATATATACTTTTTCAATAATAAAAACGATGGCTTTTATTTTAAAGTTTTACTGTTTTTCATAATAGTATAATTCAGTGCTTTATTATTTATTTAATTACATTTAGCGTTTTGTTCCAATACTGGTTTTTAAGAAGGTTATCATTTTCACACCATATCCAATAAATCTCAGTCTGATGGTTTTTAATGTTTAGTAAAGGGCTATTAAAGTAAGATGTTTTACTTTTTGTATTAAGAAAATGTTAGACTTTCATTAACTATTTTTAAAATATATTTTTAGTTTTCTAAATAAGAAGAAAATATTGTCAAAGTAAAAATTCTTCAAAAAGGCATATATATATATATATATATAATTTTTCGAAACATTTTAGTTTATTCTATTATAATAATATCAATCCCTTATATTAGCATTTATTTCACCTTATTAAGGGCGTAAATATTTGTAAATGAGATGTTTTATATAAAGGCGTTGCAAGGTCAATTCATAATGCTGTCTTGCCCTGATTTGCGAATATTAAAACAAGCTAATACTGTTTTTGAATCAACTGATGTGCGTCTTCAATTTTGTATAAATTATTTTTTTTGCTTTTCATGATACCTAATGCTCAAATTATCGTCATTGGGCATATATCATAGCGTGGCTAGACTAAATCATCAACAGTCGAGTGATCAAGGCCGCCGGGCAGTGATGTCTTTCTTCTGTACACTTTTACCACAACAGAAAGCATCTGACTTAAATATGCAAATAGTTTCATTCCCAGGCGGTTCCTTTGATAAAAAAGAAACAAGGCATCAAAATGTATTGATTTTTTTTAAATAAATGTAAAAAATAATAAAATAATTATTAAAAAATCTGTTAGAATATTTTTTTTACAAAGATCCTGTCATTTTTAATTACAAGTTTTGTCTTTTTCATAATAGTTTAATTAAGGGGTTTATTATTTATTAAATTTTATTTAGACAAGGAGATGGAAAAAACAA
The DNA here is from genome assembly GCA_013387185.1 of Caligus rogercresseyi. Lineage (NCBI taxonomy): Eukaryota > Metazoa > Arthropoda > Copepoda > Siphonostomatoida > Caligidae > Caligus > Caligus rogercresseyi. Next base: position 33,111,331 of record CP045890.1, read on the forward strand.
TTGTATACCTACCGAGACGAAATGTATTCAGAAGATATCAAGTTTATAATTTCCTCATCATATCCAATAAATAACATTAGTAGTTGGCTATTACTTTAATATACTTTAATGTTCTTTTCCTGTATTTCAGTTCTTAAATAATAGTATAAAATACATAAGAATACTCACTTCAATTAATACAACGACAAATGAACCATCGAAATAGATTAAACAAAACAAAAATGACTCAATGATATAATATACTTGGGTATATAATAATTTTAAAATCACATTATAATGAAACATCTCGTATAATTAAGACTAAAACATACATTAATATTTAAATAGCTAATAAATTTTTTAATAAATCCTTAATTATCTTAAAGTAGCTTTGAAACTTCGTTCGGAAATACTTGATTTCCCTCGAAGCGAGAGTCCTCGAGTTGAAGGTTACGGAAGTGACTTAGAGGGTGAGAGCTCCATATCTAGCGACGGCTGTTAGGATAATTCCACGGTGATCCTCGGGACTTCAACCCTCAATCGAAGTTATTGTGCTAGCTATTCTTCCCTTAGCATTTAAAACCGCAACATCAATTACTTAAAAACGTTTAAACGATTGTTTTCCGTTTGGAAAGTCCAAAGAGTATCAAAGTTTTATTTACGCCTTCATTAGCCTTATCCATTCCCTTTATGTTAATTACAATTAAGATTTTTTTAATAGATACAAATGGGAAATATACAAATTCATGTTTTTATTGGTTTGAAGACGTTTCTAAGAAGTTTTTGACTCTAATATCTCATCATGGAACTTTTTAAGACAAAAAAAAATAAATTTAAGTATTTTTTCTTTCCTTCCATAACTTGAACTTTTTCTTCAACGTCTCCTCGTCACTCACCATCTTCTAGATGAATTATGAGGGGCGGTCTTACTGTCTTCCTCCTTCACTCTCGTCGTCAAATCGGCCAAAAAAATGCTAAGAGAATTAATAAGCTTTGAGAGGAAGCCTAGAGAGCCTTCCGTGATGAGGGAGGCATTGAACTACTTACCATAAGAACAAGTCAGTCCCGACAAGAGACGATGGAGTTCCCCTCGTCCAGGAATCCTGTCGAATAAGTGACTCCGAACACAGGGGGGAACTCCGTATCAAGGTTCCTCCTCTAGAGTTAAACAAATCAAGCTGTTTAATAATAATAATAATAGCAGCTTTGTTATGAAAAGGGGAGAGGTTTGTGATTAATTCAATACTATAAAAGAGAGGCCAGAGAGATGTCTCTATGTTTTCAGTTTTTTTCTCTTTCTATGTCAGGTCGGTAATAAAAGCGTCCCTAGCCACATTGTGTGCTATCCTGATATATTTTTGTCCTAAATATACAGACACGCGACTATGTTATGTAGATCATTGTTTTGGAGCTCATAGGCTATCGAAACATTTATTCTAGTAAATCGAAATACTTATTTTCCTTCTTCTTCTATATAAGTACAATAATAGAGAGGTTTGTGAGGAATGTTAGCACGATGGCCGTGTTGAAGTGTTTGTTTCTCTTTGTTTCTAGCTCGGTAGGAGATCGAAGTAACTGTACCATTTTTGTACGAATATTTTCTTTTTAGACTTAGATCGATCTTGAATACACAGCACAATGAGCTACGTATACAATGTTAGCTTGAATCAAATTATAATATAAGAAACAAAGATGGAATAGGAGCCATTTGTGTACATTAGGGGTTATTATAGAAACCTAATATCAAGATATCAAAATTTATCCCCCCGCGAAAGTTGCGTCATAATAAACTAAATGATCGTAGAAAAATGGATTTGGTTTGACCCCCCCTTACCCCCCCCCCCAAATTGCGTTCAAAGGTTTCGTTATGAAGCAAAACTTTTTTGTTATTACTTATTTTGAAAAATTTATTTTTTACAAAATTTAGCTATGATCAATTTAATGACTTTGTATTTTTTGCAAATTTTCGTCAAATAATATTTAGTGCCAATAAATGAACATAAGTGCTGACGCACCACCATTTTTAAATAACGGCTCACTAGGGTTCTTTAATAGTTTCAAGAATGAAAAAGAAAAAGAGGGTACTCATGTTGATGTTTTTAAGTTATTTTTTAAATACGTTTGCTTTTCACATCTTATTTTCATACAGTAACTCCCTCACATGGTTGAGAATATAAATCTATGACGTTGATTATATCCATAAACTTTGCAGATGCCTCCGTTACTATTTTACAGCTCTTTCCACTGATTGTGAATGCAAGGATACTTATAATTTTTAAAGGATGTTCTTTTTGCTTTTATAAGATCTTCCTCAGGCACAATTTGGAGGAACAGACAAATTTATATTTGACCAGTCGATAAGATTTAAAAAATTCTTAGAATTACAACTGATAGTTTTGGGTAGTTGAAAATTTCTTTGTTTTTTAATATTCTTTTTTGCAAACAAAACTTTTTCCAGGGCAAATATTCTTGTTTTCATTTATTTATCGGTTAGGCCTTCTAGCAATATATTTTCAAGGTGGGCAAAAAAGCGTTTCTCTTGGGTACTTTTTCTATTGAAGGGGCTAAATTTTCATCAATCTCTACTTATGGCGAATTGATAATGCTTTGAGACTTCAATAAAAGAGGATTTAACTTGGTTTTGAAACCATATAGGAGCGTAAAAATTTAGTATAAATTTACAAGTTTATGTGAGACTCACATTGACTTTTTTGTGAAATCTAGGATCTTAAAATTCTGTTGCCTTTGGTAGACATTTTGCCTCATGTAAATGCTCCTGGAGACTGTAGCAAAAGCTTGAATTCGAAAATTTTCCTTTTGTTTCCTAATGTATTTCGTATAAATATTTTTATCTGAGCTTAAAGAATACAGTAAACTTTGATTTAAGTATTTTACTTTTCCTACAAGTATTTAAAAAACTTTTTATTGAATTTTTGGTAAAGTCTGTATTATTTAATTTCCTATGGGACCTTCATAAGTCCGAGGTCCTTTTTGTGCGCCATCTAATGTCTAAAAACTTCTATAAAAGGGTACGGTTACTTCGATCTCCTACCTGAGCTAGAACAAAGAGAACCACACTTCAACACGGCCATCGTGCTAACATTCCCACAACCTCTCTATTATTGTACTTATATAGAAGAAGAAGGAAAAAAGTATTCATTATCCAGAGTGTTGAACATATTAATGAGCCGAGTCAGTGCTAGGAGCGACCACATTGATGAAGGAACTCCAAACGTCTCGCCTCCTCCTCCGATCATTGAGGAGGAGGATGAGACGAGACGGGGCAAATATAATGACTGGATCATGCCACCGTTCCACTCCCATTCGAGAAATTTGATCCCAAGCAATGATGAATCAATGTAAACATAACAATAATAAGAACAAGGCAGGAGCACTCTGGATGACGAATACTTTTTTCCTTCTTCTTCTATAATAAGTACAATAATATAGAGGTTTGTGAGGAATGTTAGCACATGGCCGTGTTGAAGTGTGTTTCTCTTTGTTTCTAGCTCAGGTAGGAGATCGAAGTAACCGTACCCCTTTTTATTACTCCTTACCATATTCTGGCATGGTGTTGCATCCGTAACAACACAATGACCAAAGTGGTCAAGTCTTTAATGTTCTTCGACTACTGAAAGTAGTTATTTCGCTTGATCTTCTGCTATGCCACTTTTTTTAGTAATACGTGATCAATGTATTCATGGTGGAGTTCTATATATTTTTTTTTTAAGAAATAAGAATTAAGTTTTTAAAATAACAAGTTACCTTTAACAATAACTTCTTTTATCATTTGAGAAAAACAATTTTTCGTCATTAAATTATTATCTGCAAAAGTTTTGGATATAATCAACGTCATAGATTTATATTCTCAACCATGTGAGGGAGTTACTGTATGAAAATTAAGATGTGAAAAGCAAACGTATTTAAAAAATAACTTAAAAACATCAATATGAGTACCCTCTTTTTCTTTTTCCTTCTTGAAACTATAAAGAACCCTAGTAGGAGCCGTTATTTAAAAAATGGTTGGTGCGTCAGCACTTATGTTCATTTATTGGCACTAAATATTATTTAACGAAAATTTGCAAAAAAAAAAAAAAAGTCATAAATTGATCATTGCTTAACTTGTAAAACTATTTTTTTTCAAAATAAGTAATAACAAAAAAAGTTTTGCTTCATAACAAAACCTTTGAACGCAATTTGGGGGGGTAGGGGGGGGGGGTCAAACCAAAATCCATTTTTCTACGATCATTTAGTTTCTTATGACGCAACTTTCGCGGGGGATAATTTTTGATATCTTAATATTAGGTTTCTATAATACCCCCTAATGTACATATAAATTCGTTTGTAAAAATAAATCCAAGAAAGTGTGTCTTCTTTCACAAAGCACGCCCATTTACCGTTCTTCCTTGTATAACATCCCTAATACAGTAAACAGAGCCTAAAGCTCGAATAATTACAAACTCTACGTTGTCCCTTCGACACATATCGACCTGAGACAGAGCATTTTATCTTGTACCTTTGTTGGACAGAAATGCGCCGTGACGTAGCTAAAAAGAAGAGAGTTCACATCTTCTCCTCAAAGGGATTGGTCAACAAGGGGTCCTCAGTATGGGAGATTCTATAGGGTATAAAGTCTTTCTGATTGGTTGGTTTGAGAAGGAAAAAGAAAAAAAAGAGAGAAAGAGAGGTACAGATCATGATTTTGAGAACAGCTTCATTGTAATACGTAAGTGTGGGTTTAGGAAGTGTAGCCCAGGTGGAATTCCTGGATCCGGATCATGCAGGAATAAAAAGTGGAACATCGAATTCATCAGGATCTTTACTCGAGAGGAAGAATTCCAACTACTTGGTTAATTATTGTTTATTTTTTCATGTTTTTCTTAAATTATTTAGGTTTTTTTTAAATAAGTAGTTTCTGATTTTTAATTGCATTTTGATATGAATATTGAGACGTCACGGGACTCCTTTTGGACGCCTCGGGGTCATTTTTGAGCAAATATTTCCAATACAAATCTCCAAAAGATATATGTGCCATTACTAGAAAGATTTCTGACATTGATTTGTATGTTGAATGTGATATCGCGTGCGTGTTGTTTCTCTCGTCTCTGCTTCGAGAGTCTCTCCTTGGATCCAGTCCGAGCATAGAGGAAAGGACAAGTCGGCCTCCCTCATTCTAAGGTGCGTAGCTCATCCATCTCTCCACCACTCCTCTGCGACCTTGGATTCATTTCTATTCTAGGTGAGGGCTATCCTGTAAGCTCGCGAAGAAGTCGATCCAGTCCCGACGGTATCCAGTGAGGTACGTATCGCCAACAGAGATCGATCCATGAAGAGGATCACTTGAGAATGGAAACTGAGTTGTATCCATGAGGGTTGAATTGCATGGGAATCAGACCAATTGGAAGTTGTAGGAGGGATTCGAAATAGGGAATCTACATACATCTCTTAAAATGCAGGAAGGGAATGTGAGGGGAAAAAAATAATCTGTGGATTGGATTCCTTTTTGCTTTTCATCTTTGTCATGATTCATTCATGTTCGTATAACGTATGCATCAATGAATGTTAGTAAGCCATATTTTATAAAATACTTCTACTGGATTGGAATATAAAATGTACAACTACGCGGCTCAATAATATGACATCAAACGAGTAGACTTAGTCCATGTCTCCTATTATAAACTTCATACTGTATTTCAAAATTCTCCAATGATAAGTATCATGACTTATCTTACAAAATAATATTAATAAAATATGCATCACCCTATTTAGATATTTGATCCTCGCACTCAACTCTAAAAGACAGGAAAAAAATGATTATTCAAGAGGTTTTACCTCATTTATACATGTTGCAGTCAGAATGCGTAGCCAGGATATTGCCACATTGTTTAAAAACATAAAATGTCCAAGTTCACTATTATAATAGTTTCATTTTGTTCCGAATTCACCACCGCCATGGCTGAATCTGTTTTCATCCACATACACATTGGTATTTCATTCCAAGCTCACTGGGCCCTCGGGTTCTATGTCACACTTACGGCAGGTCGGGGTGTCAATTACCTTCTAATGTATCATCGATTCAACGTGTTACAATGAGTATGCATATTGGGGTTTAAAAAAAGGCGTCTAATTGTCATTGGGCTTCACATGTGGCAGTTTTGGGGTTCGAACCACCGCTCGAGAGCCCTAATACGCTCAATATCGAGTTACGAACTTTAGTATTATATGTATTCCAAGATAAACTAAACTTAAAAATAGATATAAAGCTATCAAGTGTCGGCTTTATACCCATTTGTATATGATCGAGCTCTAGTCTCATAGTTTCCTGACAAATCCAACTGATATCTCCTTTTCTTTCTCATTTCCGTAGATCCCTCGAGGCGGAACGGAATCACAATCTCCATCTGCAGTCTTCATTCATTCATTGCCGCCTTGGACTCTCCTTCATCCTCTTAACGTATACCATTTTCTTTCTTTCATCCATTCAGCTCCTCCTTCAAACACACACTTAAAGTAAAGAATCCGGTATTTTACTGGAATTATACATGACGGCGACACTCAATTCGAGTCCAATAGCATTTCCCTACCTCAGCCCGTGCCTGCTCAATCTCGTAGCCTCGGGAGAGAGAATGAGGAAGCCCCTGGGAGAGGAGGAAGAAGAAGAGGAAAAAGAGAAGGAAGAAGCTGCTCTCTCCGACATTAGGTATAAACAACACTTCAGTAGTATTTCTTTGTATAACTCGAAACCTAAATTCCTCCTCCTCCTCCTTATTGTATTTACGTTTTAATTTTATCATCTAATACTAAGTATTAAGTTATTTGTATGCGCCTAATGAAGTCTTACTTTATAATTTCCCTAATTAGCGATGATGACTTTAAGGAGTCAGGCCGAGTCAAGCCTTCACTTTCTGAAGAAGCCTCCTCTCCTACCGAGTCCAAAAGCCTTGAGAAGAAGCTCTCCGAGGAATTGGAAGACATATTGTATCTGAGGCTCATTGCTCTTCGCTCCATGAACATCCCTGGTGACCTCTCCCCCGAGAGCAGCAGCAAATCCATAGAAGACGAAATGACGGAGCTCCTGGAAGAAGCGGATCAAGCCGCCACGGAAGCCATTCCCCCTCCACCCATCATTGACATTGCAGACTCTGAGGAAGAGAAAATGGACTTCTACATGAAGACCATGACCACAAACCTCTCCTTTATGAGTCCCATCAAAGTCAAGGAAGAAATGGAGGAAGACTTTAATCTCCTGCTCAATGACGTCCCACAGGAAGAAAAAGAAGGACCCTTTTACTCACCACACAGAGTCCCGTTAAACTCTCCTCCCCAGAGTCCCCGCCTGACGACGAGACGAAGAGTGCGGCTCCAAAGACGAGGCAGAAAAAAGTTTTTCAAGGACCAAAAGGAGGAGAGCTCGCCTTGGGGGAAGACACTTCAGATTCAACTATACAACTGTGATCCCTATCATACCTCTACCAGGGGAGAGGAAACCCCCCCTTCCTCTCGTCAAAAAGGCACCACCCAAGAAGCGGTTACGCAAACGAAAGTCCCAACGGGTGGCCTCTTCCTCAGACGAGGAAGAGCTCGCGAGAAAGAGCAATAAGACTAAAAGCACCCTGCGAATGCCGAGTTCCCCAGAATCGGAGGATGAGAAGCCATGCGGGCGCATCTCCTATCCTCCATCGCAGCCAAGAGGGAAGAAAAACAGAAGCGAAAAAAAAAGAGGATCCTCCGCTTCCAACAGCACAACCACCATTGGTGGCAGCTCCTCCTCTTCCACCCCAGCCTCCTTCTCGTAAGGTCAACAAGCCCCGCCAGGTGGAGCTCCCCTTTGAAAAACTCAAAAGTACTTCCCCAACATGGTCCGACCCTTCATTGTACCCCTCAACATCCCTACCTCATCAGAAGACGAAGACACCGGAGGAGGAGGAGACGCCTTTCAGGCAAACCTGAATCTTTTCATGAAAAAATGCAAGACAGGGAACCCTGCCCAAGAGGATACCTCCGCCCAAGCCCGCGCGGACGCATCCCCCAGGTCCAAGGTACCCCCTCACAACTCCTCCTCCTCCCTTCTCCTCAACAACAAGACACACCCAATTCGGAAACAAAGCACACCGATAGCATCATCGAGCACCTCCCCCTGGAAAGACAAAAGGAGTACAAAATGCTCTTGGCCAGAATAGCCAACAAGGAGAAGAAGAAGAAAATACAGTTGCAACAGCAGCAGCAGAAAAACCACCAGAAAATCCAATGCGGGAGACCCCGAGGAAATGCGAAGACTCCTCCTCTCCAAAATGAAGAGCCTCAAGTCCAAAATTGAACAAAACAAAAGCAACCTCCAGAAAACAATGACGGTGTCCTCAACCCAAGAGTCTTCCAAGGAAAATAACGTACCCGACAAACGCCTTCCATCCGCAGAGCGGGATGTCATTTCCTCGCGCGGAGAGGTCGTCAGCGGGCTATTCAAGCTCTCGGCTCAACTCTCCCAATTCCGGAGCGAGTCAGAAAAGCTCCTCACCGCACAAAGTTTCCCTTTTAGATCTTCTCAAACAGGTGGAGGAAGCAAAAAGCCTCATCAGAGGAAGGAAGAACGGATAGCCACCCTACGGCACGTCGTCAAACTCAGCCACATCTCCATGTCCAAAAACGGAAGGAACGGAAGCCAAGGAGTTCCACTGCAGTCCCTGGAGGAGAAGGCTACACCCTACCGAAACAGGGGCACAGCAAATCAAAAACAAGCTAACACAAATCGCATCCAACGCCAAGCTCTGCAAAAAGGTCAATCTCAGCTCCAGCAGTTCGAATGGAAATAACAAGGAAATCAGCGGGCTGAGCTCCTCCATCGATCACCTCAGGGCTCAGTCAGTGGACTGGACCCACACACGGAGCTCTGTCGCTTCCAACTCCTGGGAAAGTGCAACGATGACGCCTGCCCCTACCAACACCACCACCACCAACAACACCAACATTCATCATCCCCCGCTTCCTGAGAGAGAAGCAGCAACTACAACAACTACTACTACTCGAGGAGGGTAAAGAGAGTGAGAGGTCATGATTATTAACAATTTCAATTCTTAAATTAGAACATTTGGAGGATTGCTCCGCGGCGGCGGCGTGGTCTGGGGGTCTGGTGAGTAGTAAATACACTTGCATCATCTGGTCACTGATATCTCTCTCTCTCTCTCTCTCACACACTATTTGCGTAATGGGCTTTGGCTCCAATGACTATCAATCCTCTCTCTCTCCCTCCTTATTAAGAAAATCTAGATTTTATGAACATTGCTACTCTATTATCCATATTCAAAAGAGGTTATGTATTTATACACACATATATATTATTATATAACTATTAAGTAACAATAATAATATAACTCATTTCATTAAACTAAAAAAACAACAACCTTAAAGCCACACGAGTTGATCCAGCACTTGTCTTGTCGTGTGATTGTACCATTGTATTTTTTCTTCTTCTGATTGGTGATGTCGGATCCCCTCGGAAGGAGGGAGGACCTCTCAACCTTGCCCTCCTTCAAAGCTAATCATTATTTTCTTCATTTCAGCGACTCAACATCTACATACATATCATTCCTGGATTTTGCATGACTCACGAACCCATTAATATATACATATTATCATCTAGTTATGACTTGTTCATTAATAAATATATATATATGTATCTAATTCTGAATTTAGTGTTTGATTTAATAATTGGGTCTTTGATCTAAGGCAGGTTGAATCATTCTCGATCTTAGTCACTATTAGGAGACAATAAGGAAATGCACTCTAATGTGTATATAACAATTAAATCTGATTCCCATTTCTCAAGGCCTCACTTCATGATGCAACAACGGAGGGTGCCGCATTTCTTTGGCATGTTAGTAATACAAATGTTTGATACAAAGGAAGTCCCCGCAAGCAAGACATGTAGATGGCGTCATCTCTGCAACAAAAATTCATAACGTAGTTCGACAACAACAGTATACAAACAGTGGACACCTACATTTCTGGAGGGCTACATAGCCAAACATAGTATCCCTACCCCTGGACCTAGCACTGAGTTTGTCCTACAGACGTGAATATAAAATAGTTAAATAATTGGGATTAAACTCACTATGACCTCGTGTGGATATACAGATGGCTCTAAATTAATGGACAGACAGGTGCAGGATGGACACTAACGAAGCAGGACATGGTGTTAGAAGAGCGGTCCTAAAGCTCGATAAAACCATACAGTATTCCAGGCGGAGGTTGAAGCTATCAGAAATCTTGCAACAAATATGCCAGCTGCTAAAACAAATGGCAGAAAAATACTAATCCTTTCTGATAGTCTCTCAGCTATAAATAGTTTGGATTTAAGACCAGGTTCAACTGTAAATAAAGACATCATCAACTGTAAAGTCGCTCTCGAAAAACTCAATGCAACATCACATTGGGATGGATAAGGGCCACAACGATAGTACGGGCAACGAATTCGCAGATGCTCTAGCGAAGGAAGGAGCTTTAAAAGGATTGCCTGCACTGTCCCGATTTCATGTGTCAATGCAAGGGTGCCCTACGTGAGAGCAGCATGAATTTTGGAAAAAGACTGGCGAAACCTAAAAACTTGCCGACATTCTAAGAGATGTTATGGAGAGCCAATTTAAAGAATAAAATTTATAAATTCAAAAGGCACCAAATTATGAATATTGTGGCCATTGTTAGCGGCCATATTGGACTTAACAGGTCACCTATTCAAGATAGGGAAAAGCACAAACTTCAACCTGTCGTCTCTGCAAGGAGGGGAGGAGGAAACGCCGATCCATCTCATTTTTGACTGTGCTCGCACCGTTAAGGAGATGTTCCAGCTCGCAGAGGAGTCCAAAGCTAAGAAGACACCAATGGAAGCTCAATGCTTAAAAATTTCTACATTTTCTGTAAATATAATTTATTCAAAAATAAAGATCTTAGCTCCTAAGTAAACTTTCACCGGCTGATACCGGATTAAGTTCCGGTGGGGTGGGGTTTACCTAGGAGTTAAACAAACAAACGTTGGTATTGTAATTAGAGCAAACTGATAATTTGGGGGTCAAGAGCCAATTTGATAAAAATTTTAAGGGGAGTATATTTGAACACGATTGTTTATGCATTAATCATTAGTTGCATCTCATTTGTGAGCAGCATAGGTTTAAAATATTAGTATTTTTGTATTGGTGACTCCTCAATGGACGATCATTCCTATAAAAAAAATTCGTAATGGTGGTTTTAAATTTAAAAAATTTATTGCTGGCACTTATCACTTTACGACCTGAACAGGACTACCATCCCTGTATTAATATTCCTCAAGTCCACTTATGAAGTTAACTGTTTTCTTTGTATTAGTATCTGAAAACTATGTTTCTAATATCGGTCAATTAAACATATGCCCGATATTAGGAACATAGGTTTTAAACATTAATGCAATTTTGTCGAAAAAAAAAAAACATAGTTAAA
>CP045890.1:33122875-33175646 GCA_013387185.1 Caligus rogercresseyi
AAATTTAATATCACCTAATATGTCGTATTAATTATAAGCAATAATTATTCATATTGTAATAGGGGCGGAAGAGGCAAATACTATCGGGGTCGAAGTGGCGGGATGTTATCTTTCCGTGGATGAAAAAATTCTGGCTCAACCTCAAGCCGAATCGGAGCCGCCCTCAAACGCAACGGCAGCTCCGCTGTAACCTCCTCAAGATCCTCCGATTTGAAACTAATGGCACCTCCAAAACTAGAAGTTCAATGAGGGCAGTGTACTGTAGAGAAACAAAGATTGTCAGATATGAAATTTAATTTGAAAATAAAAATTTCTTTATTGACAGTCTATTTCACAATGAAAACATATAATCTTGAATTACTTGTTTGTATCTGTAAACTATGTATCGTTTGTAAATAATAATGTTATATTTACTATTGTGGAAACTATTGTTGATAAATAAAAAGTATTAAAATATATATATACACACTCGTTATTCATTTAGCCACTTGTTTGATCGTTGAATTATGAATTATTGAAGTGAAAATGACTCCTTTAGCTAAAAAAAATACATATAAAACTTTTAATTTATTGTTATGTTTAATCAACGTATCATGGCCTTAACTTGGAAGCTACAACTTTCCCTTTCCTTTCCAGGTAGTTTGTAGCATACCTTGTACCATACATCACTTCGGTACACTATTTTTTCATGGGACATACTTCTTAAATATAGTTTCGTTAACGTGACGTTATTTGTTATTTTTGATTATTTGCTGTTATTATAAAATCAATGTTTATTTTAATATTATTGCGCGACTCTTGGATCACTCACCAGATCCTCAAGGATCGGTCTAATCTTTCGTCAAGTAAAAACGAAGAGTCACTTTAATAACTGACCACTATAGAAACAAATATGTAACAATGAGAAACGACAACTATAGCCGCAACAAAAGCTAACCTCACACTAAATAAATCCATACAATGAGAGTGAAGTAGTGAAATACTATACAATAAATCGTGTATCAGACTTTTAAGAATATTATTTTGCATGCATTTATGGATTTATCAGATTGATGATTACGATTTAAAACAATTAAATCTTCTGGTCGTATATTCAAAAAAAATATATATAATATAGATATAGAGAGTCTATATCTTTATGTCTCTATGTGAATGCTACAAAAGTCATACTTTCAAATATACCGTACCGATTGTCAATCGGTACGGTATTCGGTAGATTCTACCGATATCGTATAATCGGTTATATACATGAAATCTACCGTCGGTAGTATCGAATACCGATTTACATTCCCCGATTTACACTCTGATATATATATATATTTTGTATTTTATTTGCGCTCATGTCATTCATCCGTCACAGGTTCAGAAAGTAGTAGAAAAATACCCAATGTTTTAAGCACCAAACTATTACGTGGATGGCTTTATTCAATAGAAATACATTCATGACGTCATAAATAATCAAGCCACACCATCGACCTTCGATGGTCCACTCATAAAGATTTTTAACCACATAAGCCTTACTAAATAACAATTTTTATGGGTCAAGTAGTTGATAAGTAAAAATATATAGTGTATATGACGTCATTGGACAAAGATTTATATTATTTTATTAAGATTTTAAGAGAACAAATTTTGATTATATTAACGAATAAAAACATATTTTTCTCCTTTATTTATCCATTATGTAATTCAAAGGTTCCGCTAGTTGGATTCATTGAGCCATTTAGAGGATAAAAGATCATGACCCCACTGACGTCATTATTTAAACATTATTCCTTAGTCACTCTGCAGGTGAAATTAATATCAGAGGCGCCCTCTATAAATGCATTTTGACTTGTCTAGCGCTTCTTTGCCTTATTCTTCTTCTGCTTCTTAGGTAATAATACTACTAAGAAGAAGAAGAAGAAAATAACACATTCTCCTTCTTTCCTTGCTTGCTGAGTCGTCATGCCTCCTTCATATTTGCGAGTATGCGTTTTTGGTGCGGTTTTATAACTAAGCAGCACATCCCTCTCTCTCTCTCTTTCTCTCCTCCTTCATGCAGAAGGAACAACGCTGTAAGAGAGAGAGAGAGGAGTTAGACGGGAAGGAAACTCTCAGGACATTGTTGCATTATGATTATTCCTAAAGCCAAGCAGCTGAGCCATAGCCTGCCTCATCTCCCGACTGCCTCCAAGCATCTTCTCTCTTTTATTCTTTTTCACTCTTCCTTTACCCGGGGACTCATCACTAGAAGAAGAGGAAGAAAAAAAGGCAGGCTTCAACGGGCGTGCGTCCCCCTCGTTGCTAAGTACATTTTTGTTCTTTTCCATCGTCCCTTAGTCTTCAATTTGATTCAGGTGTGAGGGGAAGGTGTTGTTTTCGCTTCTTTTTTATTTATTTATTGAGTGATTTATTGTACTTATGTGTTGAGTGTGAGGTGGCAGCGGATTCCAAGAAGATACTTACTCCTTCCCCCCCCCCCCCTCTCTCTCTCTCTCCCCATGTGTCTCTTCAAGGATCCGTGCCTCGACTCCGAAGAGGAGTAGTGAGACTATTCGTCTCCCTCTTTTTCATCATCAGTGCAGGACATACACAAAGGGTATGATGTGCAGTGAGTGTTCTTCAAAAGAGAAGAAATCCTAATCAAATACGTGAGATAGGAGAAGAATCTCTTTTCCAAAGAAGGGAAAAGACAAGAAGAGTGATTCTTGGGCGTGCGAGTGAAGAGGAAAGGTGGGCCGGCCGATATGACCGCCCATGACCTCTATTATGATTCTAACTGGTTTTTTGCAAGTGTCTGGGCGATTAAATGGCAAAAAGGAAGAATGTCTAGCTTAGACATTTCCCCCACCACATGCTGAAGGAGTCCTTCTTCTTCTTCTTGTTATGTGCGTTTGTTTGTTTTTTAGCAGAAGAAGAAGCCTTAGTTAGATCCATCCGACGGGAGGGAAGCAGAAGAATCATAAATATCTTCCCCTCCCAAGTATTAATATATGAAGAATAGAAAGCCGTGAAAGCGCTTCACTTCCTTTGGAATTGCGGGAAACGTCCAGGGAACGTGCACTAACATGAATTCCCTGCTTCTGAGCTCTATAAAACGCCCTTTTCAAGCCCTTATTTGAGTCAAATAGACTTTGGATGGATGATCTCCTTAAAGTGGCTTGGAGATCGATAGAAAAGTAGGATGATGGCTTGGATGGGAAGTTCACATATGTATATAGAGTTCATGGAGAAGGAGACTTGAAAAGTTTGAAGATAAATTCATACTATTCAGGTGAAGTACAAATAGAGGTGTTAAGTGGGAATTGTACTGTTATGACTTACACTTGCTTAAGGCAGTCATACATAGTATGCAAGTTTAGATGTAGTTACTTAGACATTCAGTAAGGAAACCTAGGCTTTATCGACTAAATAAATTGAGTATCTTTAACCCCTTTTCTAATTTATTATTTCATACCTAACAAGAAATCAAAGTGCTTCCAAATAATACGTAATAATAAATGTATGTTAGATTTGGGATGACAAAGGACAATATATTTATATATATATCCGTTGGCATCATTTGTAAGGCTACTGTCATCCTTGGATTAAGCCTCATTTATGTATATGGGAGTGACGCATAATCCGCGTCACTGTTCCATGTTTTAAATGGAGTATCTCATATTTATATGAGACTGAGACGCATAATTAAAGAAATAGGTTAAATGTCATGATTTAGACCCCCACCAACGCTCGCTTTTTAAATAACCAAATACAAAAAAAAATTCTTATTTGATTCCATGGAATTAAATTATCCGTATGGCTATGAATAAGCATAACCATCGAATACTTTTCAATACTGATCCTCCCTTCTCGAGTGGAGTCCAACCTGCAACAAAATCATTGAGGCATGATCACGTTTCCACTCAAAGTACTCCCATCATTAAAATAAAATGGTTTGTGACCATATTTAAGCCGATATACTACAGACGAGGTTAAAAAGGTCCTTATCTGCAATTAAACGTCTTTTTCAATGATTAATGGGTCATATAGCATATATTATCGGCTCTACTAATGTTATTTTTTGTTTAATATGAGATCAGAATGGTTGAGTTCGGTAGTAATGCATATCATGAAAAAGTGAACATTGATCAATCTTATAGATGATCAAAATAAAAGCAAGTTGTCTGGCAAAAAAATGGAAGTAAAAGAACATATACTCAGCCAAAACTGTGAATGCGGTCACTTTTTGAGATCCCCTAAGTGGCCACTATAAATAAATCTGTCGGACTTTCGTTAAGATCGCTCATATTTAAAAAAGGGAAAACGGTTTGAGATATGGACGATTTCTTTATCTGTCGTTAAAATAAATTGATTTATGAATGAAATTCGATGTCATTTGAATGACCTCTACGGTGTATGTAGTTTTACCAAGTCCAATTGTTAAAAGCAATTTTCGACTACTTATCCGCATAAATTGCCTGAAACACCACCAGCAATTTTGCTTTCAATATTTGCTTTGAGCGCTTCTAACGTCGACGGATTATCTTTCACGTAAACTCCAAAGAAAATAATCTTGAGACGTTAGATTGCACGAGCGAAGCGGTCAAATTGACTGGTCTATATCTGGAGATAACACGCTGACCAAACTGTCTCTTCAATTAATCGATTGTAAACATTTGATGTGAGTGAAGTGGCACCCTTTTGTTGAAAGCAAGTCCATATTCTCCTATTCTGTTATCACGGCAACTATTTCCATTCGCAGTAGCGTAACGATTATCATCGTCGATGAAAAATTACGAACCAATGACACCACCAGCATGCAATCCACACCAAACTGTATTTGTCCGGGATGGCGCCTCATGAATCACATGTGGGATATTGCCAGGCCAACTGCACATATTGGCTTCTTAACAAAAAATGCCACAACGATATCACTGAGATATCCAACGATTGAGAACGGCGCGTAAGACACAAGTCTGAGTCGTCTTGAATTGATGTGCTTGCTGCAGCAATATTTTTTTATACTCGCACAGGAACATTATGTAGCGTGTATTTGGCCTCCAATTTTTTCCAAACGATGATTTTGCAGGTCAATTACGTTCACCTTAAATTGGCATTAACGCTTTTTAAGTTTTGATCATAGACTCGCCACTTCTGTAATATATTTTAATAATTTCCTAGCTTTGCTCGAGTGTGTGACTTCTCCATGATGAAACTACAATTATTTATTTTCACAGCCGTCAAAGTAACAAATATGGCGTTGTTCTCCAAACCTATAAACGTAAATTTGAGCGACTCTATTGACAACTGTATACTCAACAGAGAAGAAATTTGAAGACAAAGATATTTAAATTGGCCTCACCACTTGGTCCAAATATTAGTAGTCTTAAAAATAAATAAACCTTTATTAAATGTACAGTGATGTTTCTTATAACTCCTTAAAATGACGTCACTGGGAGTTACTTTTTCTATTCCATAATGCTCACAGGATAAAAAATATTTATTTAATTCTCCTCTTTGTTTCAACAGTTGCTGACAGAGACTTAGATCTTCCATTTTTTTTTATCTATTGTGCATCCAGTCAATAGGCCGGTGGTGATATATATATATATATATATATATTATATTATTTATATACTAATTACGGAAATTATAGTATAAGCATTCTGCGTAGCTACCCTTACTTTCATGTTCCTTCGTGCATACATATATGGAGTAAAGAGAGGAAGAAGAGAGGAATCTCTTAATCAATAGTGTTGAATGTTTGTTGCTAAGCAGAGCTCTGGAGTCTTCTCTTATTTCCTCTTATTCTTTTAAGTATGACCAATGTGCGCTGTAATTGTGTGTTGTTCTCTCTCTGGCATCAATGTTGTTTCTTTGACACTCTTGAAGATATTGAGTCTGATTGAATAGAAGAAGTAATAATAATATAAATAAACAAGGACTAAATGGAGGTACTAAAAAAAGTTTTTATAAACGTGATTGGTTGAAAAAAAAAGGGATATCATTTCACTACTCGAGGCTCTTGAGGGATATGAACATCAGTAGTTTAGTAGAGAGGAGAAATTCATCCTTATAAATACTAACATTCTCTTCATGGGCCTACATTTATGGCATTATAAGTGTGATTTTCTCCTTTTTCAGCTGTTAATATGCATTGAGTAAAGCAATTGTTGTTTAGGGAAATAATGAATATTTCATTTGTTAACTCATATTTGCCGCTGAATGACTATCGCACGTAGAAAAAGAAAGAACTTATTATTACTGATTGTGTTATCCCTAATTATATTACGTGGCTTTGTTCAACATCAATTAAAACAATTAGAATATATTTCTTAAGAACACGGAATGTCATTTCTACTGGGTCCTCATTTAGTAATCCTTAAAACAAACTATTTCAATATTATTATTAGTAGGATTTAATAAAGCAATATCTGTTCTTCACATTTAGGAAAAGAGTGGCTCTTTTTTTAATCAACAATAAATGGATTCTCGCTCTGACGATTTTTTTTTGTTGATAAAAGAGAAAAGTATTTTTGCCAACTGAAATATCTATAAGACTATAGAACTATTATTAAGGAAACTCACTTATGAATATGTTTTTCCCTCATATAATAACTCTGTTATCTTTTTTATTTGCCTCATAGTCAGAGTGGCTGGCGGCTATCCATTAATCGCCAGAATTGATGAAGCTCTTTCTCTTAGAGTGAAATGAATGCAAGGGGTGTATTTTGGAGGGATCTGTTCTAAAGATTCATAAATAAAGTTGAATGTAGTAAGGAAGGACATCAAGTGTCAAAATATGATATTCCTATAAATGAGTTTCTTATTTCAAACTACCACCTCCTTGCTGTATGATTCACGCTAGTTTTTCATTCCACCAATCAGCTTGAGAGAAGAGTGTACGGGTTTTAGTTCTTCAACTGCCATTAAAATTATTATAAATATGCGCTTATATATCAGATATAGCAAATCCTACATCTTAGTAAAAGTTAGTCAATTTTCGTATTAATCGACGATAAATGGACCTTCACTAATAATATGTTTTGCCTTGTCAAGTGGAAAAAGATGATACAGTCAAACATGATTATGCAACCACCTTTCTATAGCGGTCATCTATCTTCAGCGACCATTTTTGGGGCTCCCTTACTATGGCCATTAGGGACAGATGACTATTTATTTGCCATGTAGACATCTTTGGTGCATGACTATGATTACTATAGCTCTTTATTATTTTTAGGTCCTGGAGCCTCTGTCAATTACTGCCGTGGGGACAAATGGTTCTAGATGACAACGACAGCACCCGCTAGAACTCTGCTGCCTCCCCAAAGCTGTTGTCCTCATCCTCCATGTCATCCATGCTCCCTTTTACCCCGCCCATCGTCAAGAGACTCCTGGGCTGGAGGAAGGGGAGTCCAAGAACGAACAGGAAGAAAAGTGGTCCGAAAAAAGCCGTCAAGAGCCTCGTCAAGAAATTGAAGAAAAACGGAACTGTGGATGAGCTGGAAAAGGCCATTTCTACACAAGACACGAAAACGAAGTGCGTCACCATTGCACGATCCCTAGACGACGTCTGCAAGTAAGTGTTGGAATAAAATGTGAAGAGATTAGCGTCCGGTGGATAATAAAAAAGGAGCCTAGCTGTGAGTTGATCTCTATGGCAATCGCCACTAAGATCACAATATGCTGAAAGCCGCAATATTATTTGAAAAGAATAGCATTGAGAAATATAAGGGTGTCAAGGAGGGCAAATCATTGGCAGAACAAGACAGTCCATACGAATGAGTCAAATAAGTAACTCCAGGAACAAGAGAGTAACTCCGTATTAAGATGATTCCTTACTAATAGAAGAGCTCTTGCTATTATTTATGACGATATATTACTACTAACAAGAATAATAGCTTTCGTTTATTTCTCAACTTATATGATTAATACACTTTTCCCTTTGTGACGTGAAAATTATTCTGCACTAGTGCCGTTTCTTCATTGCCATATCCCTATCGACAGCTGTTTCTTTTTTTAAGACGGGTAATTAACCTCGGAAAAATAGTCAAAATAAAAAAGATACATCAAAAAGTAACTAACTATCTTTTCACCTAAGTCATGATCTCTCTACCTAATTTATAGTCATCTTCTTCAAACATCACATGGCTTCTGTAGAGCCTTCATACTAACTTCGACGAATCAAATTCAATACTAGTATTTTGCATATCTACGTTAATACACAGATGCAAATCCATCGCAACAAATAAGAAATAAAGACACGCCTCTTTTTTCAATAGATTTATGACAAAGAAATTCAATATAAGTGTGGATATATATATATATATATATATAATTTGCCTTTATTTTCAGTATGTGGCGTTGAATATATAGAAACTTATAATTAATGACTTAGAAAATACGCTATATATTCCATTACATTCATGAAAGACACTTTATTCCAGACTTATTTAGATTTCTGGAAAGTTTTTAATACTTTATTATGACCATTGAATGTATGTAACTTTACAAAATCCAGAGTTATATTTAGATAATTTACTCTTTTTTTTTGCTATTTGCCTTGCCTTTTCTTCTTCGTCTCACTAATTCCTGAAGTTTGCTTATATGCAGATCAGGATAAATACGGAATATTTAACCGATTCCCAACTAACGATGGGTTTTAATCTGAAATATCTTACGTAGGAAAAGGTATTGCCATTTGAGACTTATTACTTAAATTTATTGAGGTTAAAGCCTCATTAGACCCATTATGAATATGGGTATACATTTTGAATGCCCAAATATTTGATCACTAAAAAGAACTGTAATAACGTGTTAAGGCTCTTCTTGAGTTGAGAAAGACGTTACATATAATGGTCAGTTTATTATGATATATATATATATCAGACTTTTGATTTGTCGTTCATTTGTAATCGTTCGTCGTTCACGAACGACGAAACGACAAAAAAAATCATGGCGCCAAACAAAAAGAAAGGTATTTTTGGATTTTTAAATCCTTTCTAAAAAATAGTCGTCCCTTTTATTCAGAATGACGAACGATTCAATCTTCAAACGAACGATGAACGATAACTTCATCAACAAACGAACTATATATATATATATAATTCAATTTTTACCTTAAATCGTATACCGTATTTTCTGCACTATAAGGCAGACCTAGAGTAGCCTTCATTTTTTCAAAGCTGACCATGCGCCTATATAAGGATCAATATGGAGTCATAAACAGATCAATTACAGTAAGCCTTTAAAATATATCATTCACTGAAGGTGCGCTTATCAGTGCAGAGAATACGGTACTTACAGATCCGAACGTTTGATGGACGGTCTTTTTTATTGCCATTAAATTTCATTTGTTGACCTACAACTTATAACTTAAATCAAGATAATATTTGATATCATTATGTGCAGATTGTAATTAATTCACAAGATACGTTCAAGTTTTATAAGTGTATAAGTATATATTAAATAAAAACTCTTTGCTGATGATAGAAATAAATCCAAGCGCAAGATTCTAACAGTTAATAAAGGATATTGCCTCATACTTTTAAGAAATGCCGAGTCATCACCGGGCATATCTCTCTTGAACTCATTTCAATGCAAGATAATTGTTTATGTTTAGTTAATTGTCACCTTAAGTATTTTTATGATATTTTTGATAGAGGTACATTATCAATATTTAAGTATAGAGATGTTATATTTAGTCCTCAAGGACTAGATGTTCCAAATCGTCCTAACTGTATAAATTAAAGACCACTCCCTGAAAGACATCTTATTTTAGACTTTAATTCTTTGAGGAAAAAATCATTTAATCGTAGTTCTAATATTTAAGTCACTTTAAAATATATTTCTTAAAGAAAATATCTTAGTCCCAAAGAGAGCACAAAACTAATTATTATTGTTACTACTACTACGTTTCTCCAGGTAAAGGTTTCTAGAGAATTCCGTTGTTTTGAGGAATATGGACTCTTCACAGTCTTAAAAGAGGAAGAATCTTTGGATCAATAATAAATGATTATTTTATATTATTTTATTTTCACAAAAAATATTTTATATTATTTTAAAATTCTTTTATTTATACAATTTGACCCTAAACAATTTTATGCATGACTAGTATTTTGTAAGAGAAGCAAGGAAGATAAAGAAAAAAGAAGGAGGAGGAGGGGTGATGAACCGTTACCTTCTTCCATTTTCTACCTTTCTCTCTCTCCCCCCCTCTTCTTACTTCTTCTTGAACAACAACACGCTTAAAAGGACCTAAAAAGGACCAAGTGGTGTTATTACTACTACCTCTTACTTCTTCTAGGGTAGGAGGGAGGCTACAGGTAGTAGTCACCATGTATTATTATTATTATTACTCTACTGCCTAGTGATGTGAGACATTCATGAATTCAACGTGTTGTGTGTTAGTCCTTCTCCAGACTGTAGAAATCGTCAATAATAAAAAAGTGCATTCAAATTGTCTAGGGGCAAATTATATAAGAAAGGAAAAAGAGGGTAACAAAATAATAATAATAATAAATACTTCTTCTTACAAAAGTACTAGTAATAATAATAATAAAAACTTCAGGTTCTTTCTGCAACCTTGCAATGGTTGCGGCGGCATTTGGCAGTAGGGATTCATCTGCCTAAGAGTTCGTTCAACCCTGACGTCATATCTGCGGAATAATACATTTATATACAATCTTCAGAATATTAGAAGTTGCTTAACTCTTCTTAACTACTACTCTACTTTTCATCCTATTCTCAGGTATCTCAGAAGAAAGGCCTTCCTCACGTCATTTACTGCCGCCTCTGGCGGTTTCCGGAGCTTCAGTCCCACCATGAGCTCAAGCCCGTTGAGCACTGCCTCTACGCTTTCACCTCCGCCCGCGAAGAAGTCTGCGTTAATCCTACCACTACTCCAAGGTGGATCCTCCTCCCTCCCTGCAGTCTACGTACCCGTCAACAACAAACAGACATCCGGAGGGAGCAGCAACGGTGGGACCCAGGGCCTTCCGCCACACACCAGTAGCAGCGGAGGAGGCTCAACATTCAGAACTCACAGCAAATGTCCCCCTTGGACCACCCCCACAAACACCTTCATCCTCTCATCTACAAGACCAGCTCACACATACGACTGAGGTGAATAAGAGTTTTACATAAAGTAAAAACACGGATGACCTTTATGAATGCTAAAAACATTTATGCTCGCTAATCAAACTAATTTCCCGATAGCGGCAACCCCAATTTATGTTTATAGTTTATATACATACTCTATGTATAGCAGCCTTGCCTGGCAGTATGTATATCACTGGGTTCAGCAGAGATTTAAAAAATGTATATATCTTATTCAGAGATATACGTGATTTTATCCGTATTCAAAGAGATATTCTATGTCTATCCTGGGATAAATAAATAAGGATCAATGACGAAAAACCATCCTTGCATATCAGGGCAATGGATCAGTACAACATACATGATGGGTCTCCTATTGTACATAATCCACATGATATACAAATGAAAATGACAACAAATAGTGTTTTATCAATTCAATTAGATATTTATTTATACCAGAGTAGTATTAAAATTTCCCGATAGCGGCAACCCCAATTTATGTCTCTTAAAACAGGGTCAATGACCTCAAAGAATGCAAAAAATATGCCAAAATGGTTCAATTATATAAGTATATATGTAGCAGGGACCTCAAAGTGGCGAGGTCCAATTTAAGTGTTTTTTGTTTTACCGAGTAAATGCGTTTTTTTTATTGATATATTTTCTCTAGTATTCCTGCTCTAGAAGGAGGGCGACATTAGATAAACACCAGTGCCTGCCCTCACTTTTATACAGACACTTAAAAATTGAATACTCCTTCACATAAGAACACGCAAAACTCAATGTGGATACATTTGGTAGTACAACGATGCGGATTTCCGTATCGATTATATAAACAATCTAAATATTAATTTTAGGTTACAATTTTTTTTTTTTACAAAAAGTCCTTTTTATTTCATTGTTTCGCATTTTTTAGCCTTTACGGCACCGGTTTAGCATGGAATATACATGGTATGTCCATATTGCTAAGAGACCTGACTTATCTTTTTCTGGATTATAAGAAGCACGTAGAGAAAAATAACATGAAGATATAGTTTTGGTGACGGGCAAAACAATGAGATTAGTGACGTTTTACTATCACATGAAAAAATGAAATAAACAAACCTTGCCCCATCCCACATGGTGCCACGAAGCATGTCAAGTATCTGCATTCCATGGCGCTTAGCATGATGATGTTCCGGATCTTTTCTTTAGAGTATTTATTCTTCTTAACTGAACCTCTGAATTAATTAGTTATAAGCCCCCATACATATAAATACCAGGTGCGTGAAAGTCATGGTACATGAAATCATGTAAAACTAAAAATGCTCCCACATTGTTCTGGTTATAGTTACACAAAAAATTATTTAACAAAATTTCAAGTATACATTATTTATTTATATTATTTCTCAAATGTACCACCCTCCGCCTCTAGACACGCCCTGATATGCCTGCTGAAGGGCCTGTAGCAGTCACGGATGTAGTCCTGGACATGGCGGCCCAATCCTTGTTGATGGCGGACATCAGGGAGTCCACATTTGGCTGGGTGATTGGTACAGGTCTTGTATGCGCTCAAATGCTGAAGTAAAGGGGGATCAGGTTCGGGCTGTTTTGGGGCCACAACTTGGGAAAGTTGATATTTTTTTTGCCTCTCAATACGTTCACCTCTCCGATGAGGTTCAAGAGCTTGATCTTGGTGAGGCCTCTTGAATCCCAGATCTTTCATTATCAATTCTTCATGTATGTCTTGGGCATTTCTTGCTCTCTTGCCAAATCCAGATGCCGGTGCTCGGATTTGCCATTGATGTCATCGTCTCTTTCACCTTTTCCTATGTCCGCGATGAACGCGGTCTTCCCGTTCTCCTCTTCCCAATTGACCCAATGGCCTCATTCTTGAGCCCCGTGACAGTTTTGCGAGGGACACTGATTCGTTCGCAATGTCCTTAATCTGATCGCCATTCAAATGCGATCAAGGATCCTAGTGTTGAGTTGACTCTCACGGTTCTCACGCTGGAATAGCAGCCGATTTTTGTTGTCAATACGGCAAATGACTTCATAAATTAAACCCATTAAATATAGGTCTTTGTGATCAACTGACCTCCGAACTACAGTGCCTCAAAGCCATGCACCATGAATTTTGTATCATATATGTATATATATATATATATAGGTTGCTTCTGGTGATCCATTTTATCATGAACAAAGGCAAATATATGCCTCACTTTGGTCATATTAATTTCAGAATACTTTCTATTTTAATGAAATATTATGAATAACTCAGAGTTTTTATTGAATCCTCCCATCAAGGATGCTTAAATAATAATGATAAATGTATTAAAATAGGTGCACAGAAAAGAGAGAGAGAGGACGGTTTCTCAAACGCTAGAAAATATATAGTTTGAAAATTAATTGCATTTAACTTAAATATACCTTAATAAGCAAATAAAAGATTAGACAAAAATATTTTAAAATAAAGTATGGATATTTATCTTAAAATTCCTTAGCAAATTTCTATGGTTGATGAAACGTTATTTTTTTGTTGTTGTGTTAAAACATTTTATTCGGTAATCTGCGAAATTATACAGTGTAAAAATAAAGTGCACTAAAAATATATACAGGAAACAGAGTAAAACTATTCTGGACAGTTTTGTGATTTTGTAAATTTACTTGAAATACATTAAAACCATTTAAAAAGATAAATTTATTAATAAACTATATAAAATATTAATTACTATTTATGAAAGATTTTTAATTCAACTTCAACATATTTATTTAAGACACACAAAAATATTTTTTAGAAATAGTTAAATAGATATAAATACAGGAGACTAGATTATATGTTCACAAATGTTAGTATACTTAAATGTGACGCTAGGATGGCATTTGCTTCATTTTTTGATGGCCAAGAAAATTCCAAAGGCGTGTTTATTTAGCTTTTTATAATATAATTATATTTTTTCGCAAAAAAATAATGTCGACCACATGATTTAAATAGAGTATATTTTCTCTTCTTTTAACCTAAGAATCTCCACTATCAATGGACGAATAATTTGAACCTTAATGCCATTTACCAAGAAAATCTATTTCAGACAATAAATGTATCTTTGAAATTGTCTTATTCGTTGATATAGGACAAGGTATTTTGAATGTCAAAGTATGTCCATATTCTCATGAGAGCTGACTACTCGCTTGCCGGTGATTTTTTAAAGACGACGTCACAGTGGTAAATGGGACGTATGACTATATAATGTTAATTTTCCTGCTTATTTCATCAAAAATCTTTAGTTTCAATAGACTTTTTGATGACGTGAAAATAATAATATGACTAACGTTTCACTTTACATGGATTAAACATACCTTGTATTTTATATACTTTAGTACTTTGAGTATTCTAATATCAACTACAACTAGAGGACTCAGAGAGTGCAAACCTCTGCCGATCCCCACCAAATGAATCACTTGGTCTTTTTGTCATTTGCCAATAGATGTCGCTGTGCTGTGCTCTCCTCTTTGAGAGCACAGCACAGCGACATCTATTGGCAGAGTAGGCTAACTTGAAATATGTATTAGTATTTAGCTCATTTTGCATCTTAAAGAAGCACTCAGAGATGCCAAAATTTAATCACTTGTTCCTTTTGGTATTTCCAACAACTCCACAAAGTTTCATCCGAATCGTTCCGTACTTTTTGATTTATTTTGCTGGCAAACAAACCAACAAAACTAACATAAACCACGCCAGTGAAAACAATACCTCTTCGGCGGAGGTAATGAATGAAAGGGGAGTGCGATAGTTCAGTGCATTAGGCGTGTTCAACTCTCAATGTTGAGGGTGCAGGTTCGAATACTCCCGAGAGGGGATGATCCTTTTTGGTCTACCTTATTGATAAGATCCTAGGTTCGATAGACTAATTTTAATGCTATAATGCTTATTTATATCCTGTCGGATGCAATTCTGTCGCACCTTATAGGCAAAAAAAGATTAGCAGCAGGTATATTATTAATATCTCAAAGTAAGTATCTCATAAATTTGATGAACTTGAAAGCTAAATTCTGACAGCTGTTGAGTAATCCCTCCCTCTACAAACATGTTTCCAAAACCCGCCTACATTTATCTTTTAAGACCTGGGCCGTACATTCATGTGAGGTAAGAATCAACTCAAGGAACATGGTCATATGTGATATAATCCGTTTATGAGTCATATTAATCCATTTGTGCATTTTTGTTGCAATAGCATCGAATGCTACATCCCTTCAATGGATGTGTTTCAGCATATTTAATGGGATGAAATGGGCATTTTATAAACTTTGCTTAGAAGTAGAAGGAAATAATTTACACAATTTGTTCCCACCCTTGTGTGAGATGATATATCGAATTTGGATATTTTAAAAAGGCATTTTTATCGTTATTGTTTGAAATAAAAATAGTTGGTATTTTTGCCATCACTTACTCGCGACTAATGCAGGAGTAGCCATGAATTCAGAGATAAGTTTAAAAACACCAGTGGTGGGCACCGCTCACTTTTTGCTGTTCCGCTCATCCGCTCACTTTGGGCAACTGATTCGCTCATTTTTGAGTACTGCTGTTCCGCTCACTTCATTCCGCTCTTCCGCTCAGTAAGTACTAAGCTGGTACTAAGTAGGGTCCCATATAGCCATTTAATGACATCATCAACATATGTGTTATGACGTCAATTTTTCAGATGGATTTCTAATCATACTACATGTAATAATTATTTAATAATTATAACAAAGATAATTTATCTCTTATATTTAGAGAAGACAGAGAAAAGTTATATTATAATAATGTAACTTTTCTCTCTCTTCTCTGAATATAAAATGAAATTCTATATGGGACCATGAACGCAACCTCTTTGTTATGACGGGGGTACACATTTTATATATTAAGAAAGGACTGATTTTCACTTATTCTCTCTGCGTATACACAATAACTGCATGACGTGAACTGAGTGGCTACGCGTGGCAACACTGCTGCCACGTGTCTAGACAAGAATAAACAATTTCTGGCGCACTTTTTATTCCATTTCACGTTAGCGGCATTACATTTAGAGCAAAAACGAGAAAAAGTAGTCTTTTTTCTATAAGTAATCCTTTTTAATAACGGAAACTTTTTTATGTGAGCGGAAGTTAATTTTAGAGGGTCCGCTCACTTCTCAAAAGATGACCCGCTCTTTTGCATCCGCTCACCAATTGCTCTCCGCGGAGAGCGGAATAATGAGCGGAAAGTGCCCACCACTGAAAACACACAAATTGTTTGTTGTATACATGTCATTTACGAATCCTTTGAATGGGCTTTCCAATATCTCATAAACTGCTAATTAAATTCAGTAACTCCTCATTCTAAGGAGAAGAAAGAATGTTTTTTTGTTTGTCTCTTGATAAATAAATCATTATCGGATGTAGAAAAAGAGAAAACATTGTTGCCAATCAGGGTGTTTTTTTTTTGCTAGAAAAATATTTTTCTTATGCCTACAAATATAATCTATACATGATGGCTTACCAAGGGCAAATGTGTTTTATTGTCACCATCCCTCTTTCTCACACAATTATGGATGAAACTTTGGTTTATAAACTCATTTTATTATCAACCGACCATAACTACTAATATTTCGATGTTTAGTCATTACAAATAAAAACAATAGAGTGCTGCGTTCCGTAGATATAAAAAATAGTAGCGTTGTCCCGATCACATTTTTTGCTCCCGATCCGATTCCGATCATTTGAATTCGAGTATCTGCCGATCCGATCGCTTTTTTTTGCTCCCGATGCAATTCGATCATTTCCCGATCAGATACATTTTGGCAATCCCTTAAGAAAAAATGGGACTTAAACTCTATTAAAATATGATTTTTTTTAAACGAACGACAACCAAAAATTCCTATCGTTCGTTTAAAAATTCATATTGTAACTTGCAAGTGTGTACTTTTTCAAAATATCTTCATGAATGTCTAGCCCTGGAGCCAAAAAAAAAAGTATTTGTTCATAGACCAGTAGTGTTGCACCTTTTTAAATCCTTTTGATGGGAAACATTCCTTTCTAAAAAATATATATTCATTTAAAAAACGGAAAAACACATTATTATATTTATACTTAAAAAATATCGGACAAAGCCGATATTTTTTGCCAATTCCGATTTTTTGAAAATGACGTGATCTAAAAAAAAGTGATTTGTAGAATACATTTACCGTAGGAGATACAGGTTTATCGAATATCAATCGGCAGTCCTGACTCTGTTAACAGTCCTTGAAATAGATATATAAAAGCTCAGTGATTCTGCACACACACAAAAATGTATATGTATGGAACACACGCACCCTTAAAATTTTATTCATTATAGCCGAGTTAAATAATAAAATACACAAATAAACAATACGATGTAAATGAGTTGAGTTATTAAGTATTGGAATAACAATAATTGAAATGAGTTTTGAAAAATCCTCTCAGTGACTTCGTAGAAATATGCAAGAAATTGTAATTGAGTATTTTAAAAATAATACTATTTCAAAACTATTCATTGATATGGAGTCTAAAACATAAAAATACACTTATGATCTAAAATACAAGCTTTTATTCAAATAGTTTAACAATCTTTCTATTGAGTTAAGAAGTAACCATTGAACTAGATAGTACAAAATCATCTCAGTGATGGATAGTAAAGAAGAAGTTTATAATTCAGTGTTTAAAAAATAATATCCATTGAGTTCAATATATTAAAAAAATACAATAATAAACCATTATGCCCTAATATACAAACTTAATAAAAATTTAAATAAATCCGTCAATTTATGTAATGAAGTTTATGGACAACAACCATTTAAAAAAATGACTTAAAAATTATCTCGAAGACACATTCTTTAATAATAAAAAAGTCAAGACAACATGACGGGTCCGCTTTTCTTAGATAAGAAACCACTAACATTCAAGCCTACTACTATCATCAGGGTTCTTCTTCTGATTATTATTCTCTTCGCCAGGGGACTCTCTTTAAAAGCTCTCTTTCATGGAGCGATATTGAGAGAAGAAGTGGTGCTTACATAACTGTCTCCATGCTAAACATTATGAAAAAAATCGCTGAAGTGCTTATTTCTGGCTTTGCTTTTTTTTTTTTTTTTTTTTGCTGTAATCTGACACCCAATTATATGATGATGATGATGTTATTTTTATTATATCGATGAAATTGCGTTATTGAAGGAATACTATTTCTGCTGCTACTACTACTGCTAATAATAATAATTTTGAGGTTTGCTGCTCTAAGGAGGGATTATTTCAACCTCTTATTTACTTCTTCTCTCTGTACTCTTTCCAGATATCCTTGGAGACTGCAACGGACCATCTCCCTGTCTAGAGGAGTTGGCCAATGCTGTTCCCGACAACTCCAGCTTCCCTCCTATCACGGAGACTCCTCCTCCGGGCTACATGACGGATGAGGGTGAGCCCACGAGTCCCTGCTCTAGCTCCGCTACAGACTTTCCATCCCCTGCCCCACCCCGAGGCGGAAACAACGGGGTAAACAACAATAATAATAACAACAGCATCCGAATGAGTCCCAGTCCGCCTGTTGAGGCGGAGCCCGTCATGTACTGCGAGCCGGCTTTCTGGTGCGCCATCTCATACTATGAACTCAATACGCGTGTTGGAGAAACCTTTCATGCCTCACAGCCATCCATTACCGTGGACGGATTCACGGATCCCTCAAATGCAGACAGGTAAGAAAGATGGAAAGGCAGGCGTGTGTACTCAAAATATTCAATGTTGAAGGGAGATTAAGTTTGTTCATTGACAACTTGGTTCAAGGGACTAAATTTTAATGCCCTAATGTGTGTATTCATATTCAGACGGATCGTACTGGAATCCTATTGAGCCAAATATAAAAAAGTAATGTGATTGGTTCAAGCTTCTTGCATTTAAGTGGCCAAAAACCTTATGATTAATGATATCAAAAATGTTGTTCTCACAAACTCAGCAATACTTTTTTTTCATTTCTTAACACTTATTTTTCTATGCCGGATAGTCAGAGTGATAGATCCATTTATCGACAGATATGAGACAACAAGATAAACAATTTTTTGATTGAGCATATCATATACTTTTAAATGTATAGCCTCATTAAAAGTACGTCATATATAAACTTAGTTATCTAAAATGGATCCACTGAGCTGCAATGCTGTCTGCCTTGTTTTTTACACCATATAATACCATATATAAAAAAAGAAAGATAAAAATTAGATCTTCATCTAACTCTTAAAATCCTTTGTTTATCATCTTAGCTAATTTTATTTCTATAATTTTCTCTCTTCACTTTTTGAATGACACACTACCAAAAATAAATTTTTCGCTCACAACAAATTATATACTTTTTTCACATTATTTTAATCTTATTTGATTTGAGCTTAAGCCTTTCCAGAGACTCCATGATCTTAATGGCAAGGAAGTAAAGTTTAAAAAGAAATATAAACAAATATCACATTAATAGTGTTTTATAAATAATAAGCTATCTTACAATTTCAACATTATTGAATATTCTTGCTTTTGCTTCGGGGTTTTTTCTTCTCTTAGACTCTCTATGCAATATACTTGTTTACCTAGCAACCTTTCTTGATACTTCAATTATATATACCTAGTCTGTCTACGGCAGCAGTAGGCGCCCTGTTCGATTTAATGAAGGATAATTAACACTGGTTTTTTTAATATTTGGCATCGCTTAGTTTAAAATAAGTAAATACCATCACTCCAGAACGATAAATGTTCCGAATGAACGAGATTTTCTAATTGTCAATCAATTGTGATTGTGTGCACTATATTATAGCGTATCGAAAAAAGTTCCTAATCGCTATATTTTAAAGAATAAGGGAACAAGGATGTTGGGGAATCAAACAATATTTGCAATGAAATGCGTAAAATATTGACTTTATTTAAGGCAGCATTGGGAAAATGATGGTTTATATATACGTCCTGAGAAGCAAATTTGTTAAATACGTGTAAAATCTTGTCAACCAGATCTCACCTTTGTAATTAGGAATCTGAATAAAATATCTAAAAAAATTCTGCTAATTTACGAGAAATGCCTCATATATTGGTTATTTTAAGAGGAAGCAAAAATGAATATTACAGTAGTGTATATATATATATTTATTTTTATGTATTATATATATACTTATCCTCCAAAAGAATAAAAACCATACATGAGTACAGATTTATTATATTATTATTAGCAACAGTACAGGCATTGAAAATTCTTTTAATAGTTTCTGCATTAAATCTACCATAAGCCAACGTATGAATAATTTAAAAAGACCTGAATCACTTTAGTAAAACACAATCCATAAGAGAATCAAAAATATTTTTGATATGAAATTTATTTGAATAATTAAATATAAATTAAATTTTCAATATATATATTATGTTTTAGATATATAATAACTTACAATTGATATTTTATTCCATAAAAAAATGTGAGAATGTTGATTTATAAACTAATGTTTTATTATAATGTTTCAACATATGCACATAAATAAAGTTTTTAATACTTATTATTTTATTTTACTTATTTTAACAAGTTAAAATAATAATAAACATATTTTTTGGTAAAATATTGGCAAATAACTACCTTTAAAATATATTAGGCTTCAAAATGAATGGGTTATTCTTTTTTTGGTCATCTTAGTGTTCTAAAATAACTTTTTGGGTTTTGAAATGAAAGGTGGATCAAGCAGTGGCTCTCATTAGAGTGAAAGAAATCTCCTCATAAGTGCAGTTGCAAATAATATTTTAGCTGATCTGTCTATTGTTGGTTATACATAAATGCGAGACGTGTCCTTGGTCAAATCATGTGATTGCATCATAAGGTATGAGGACCTATTGAAATTTCAACTATTTGTCTGCTTTAGCTTGGTAAATATAATTTAAAATATGACATAAGGATGATCACAGACATTAATTCTTGAAAGAATATCATTTGTACTGTTATTTTTTTAAATACTGTTTAATTCTCTTTGGAGGAAAAATATGTTTTTTATATATATATATAAATTATATATATATAAAATCCATGTAAATGAGACTGAATTATTTGAGTAAATGAGTTTCACAATTAAGAATTAATATTTGTTTAATAGGTATATTGAATTATACTAATTATGAATCCTAATATAACTTTAAAATACTCCAAAATATATATATATATATAGTCACGCATAATCCCTCTTGTAAGGCTTCTGATAAGTGTCAGACGTTGATGGTCTAACCTTTGGAATTCATTGCTTCATGATACGTCTATTAATTTATTATAGTTTTGCCTTCCATGCCTTATAAATCAGGGAAGCAGCGCTATGTTTAATTTACTGAAACATGGGGTACTGTTACTTCGATCTCCTACCTGAGCTAGAAACAAAGAGAAACCACACTTCAACACGGCCATCGTGCTAACATTCCTCACAAACCTCTCTATTATTGTACTTATTATAGAAGAAGAAGGAAAAAAAGTATTCGTCATCCAGAGTGCTCCTGCTTTGTTCTTATTATTGTTATTGTTTACATTGATTCATCATTGCTTGGGATCAAATTTCTCGAATGGGAGTGGACGGGTGGCATGATTCCAGTCATTATATTTGCCCCGTCTCGTCTCATCCTCCTCCTCAATGATCGGAGGAGGAGACGAGACGTTTGGGAGCTCCTTCATCAATGTGGTCGCTCCTAGCACTGACTCGGCTCATGAATATGTTCAACGGGACTCGAGAATCCAGATCCTTCTATAATAAGTACAATAATAGAGAGGTTTGTGAGGAATGTTAGCACGATGCCCGTGTTGAAGTGTGGTTTCTCTTTGTTTCTAGCTCAGGTAGGAGATCGAAGTAACCGTACCCGAAACATGAATACATTAAATAAACGGAAATTAGAAGATTCACAGCTCTGGCAATTTTCTTTTTAAAAAGTGCTGATAATTTAAATGTATCCCTCTGATGTGTCGCTGAATTAAACGTTTGTTATTGGAAAATATAGGTTTCCCATGTTTATTTGGACACAGAGAATATAGTGTGGGGTAGCAATGAAATTCGGGATATTTGTGAGCTCTCCATTTTTGGGGGAAATACACAAAGAACGAAAGAGAGAGGGATACTTCATATATCAAATATATGTTTTTAAATGAAAAGGGGAGAGTTAGTCTGCACACAATCGGCGGCCCAACCGCTTGACCCATACTATCAAAGATCATATATGAGTCCTTTACATAGAGATATAAAGATATAGAGAGCTGATTCCCTTCAATAGCAGAGAAACATCGTTCAGCTGTATTCTGTGTCCAATACAAACAAAGTAACTGATACTACGTCATCGTAAGCTAATCATAGAGATAGATTCTATCTCTATGATGAGCTTACGATGACGTAGTATCAATTACTTTGTTTAGTTTGGGCACAGGCGACAGCTAGAGGATGTTTCTCTGCTATTGAAGGGAATCAGCTCTCTATATCTTTATATCTCTGGTCCTTTAGTATTTCAGAATTAGCGGGTTAAACGGGTTAAATAGTAAAACACCACTGCAGGGCTTTTTATCAGTTAATGTTGAATTTGTGTGTATATAAAACACTAAATATTCTGTAAAATAAAGAACCAAAAGTTTATAAAAGAGACGATAAGAAAAAACTACCACCTATTTTAAATATTAAAAGCGTGTTGTTGTTATTATGCTGAGCCTTGTTTCTTTACCTTTAAGGTTCTGCCTAGGGCTCCTTTCCAACGTGAACCGTAACACAGTGGTGGAGCAGACACGAAGACACATCGGAAAGGGCGTTCGGCTATACTACATCGGAGGAGAAGTCTTCGCTGAGTGCCTCTCAGAGTCCTCCATTTTTGTTCAATCTCCTAATTGCAATCAGCGCTACGGATGGCATCCTGCCACGGTAATAATAATACTCCTTTTATATGAATATGTCCAAAGAAAAAATATGGGAGGTAAATGAATTGCATTGGTAAGTGTGGGTACTTTTTCACAATTTATGCTTTACTCAGTTTACAATGATTCCCAATCTGTGACTTTCCATATTTGTTTGTTTTAAGGGTATGTCCGTAAAGTACGGTATTCGAGTATATTCGTTTCAAATTGGAGTCCGTATAGTATGGGGTTCGAAAAAACGAAAAAAAAAAGTTTTGCGTTCAGCGTTCAATTTTTCCAAACATTTCTTGGACTTTTTTTTGGAGATTCTTTTCTAACAAAACGTCATTCTTTTCTTTAAAAAAACGTCATCACTTTTTTCGGAAATTCTTAAAAAAAAAACGGCAACCACTCTTATTTTGGAAATTATTTTCTAAAAAAAACGGCATCACTTTTTGGGAAATTCTTTAAAGAAAAAAACCATCGTCACTTTTTTTATTTTGAAAATTAATTTATTAAAAAAACCGTCGTCACTTTTTTAAATATTTGAACTCTAACGGAACGCTGAACGCAAAAAAAAGCTGAACGCTCACAAGCCTGATTAAAATACAAATAACAATTCCTCCTAACTTTCTTAAACTTTACCAGTTATACTTGAGTACTACATCTTTCATTCGGCAGAGTCAGGATACGTCTATTCCCTTCTTAACTGAGTGTGAATTCTATTTATATATTTTATTTATTCATTCACTCTGCAAAATTATAAATTAAATTTATTCAATATGCTACTGATATGGTACTCTAGCACTCATAGAGTTTGTGATTTATGTGTGTTAGCAAATTGCGTTTTAATATTTCATACATAACAACAACAGCAATTCGCCGTTGTTGTGCAATTTGTTACTGTGTTCAAATTGATGTTCAATTGACGAAAGATGATAATAATAATAATAACTAGAGCATATATACACTCAGAGAGTGCAAACCTCCGCCGTCACGGGGTCCTTATGAGCCTTCCGAGGCGGATTTTTCACGACTGGGGAGCGTAGAGGGACGGAGGAGGGTTCCCCTAGACGTAAATTCCGAGAGGAAGACGCTCCCGGCACCCAATTTCACATCACAGCGACATCTATTGGCAGAGTAGGCTACTTGAAAAATTTAGTAGTATTTAGCTCATTTGGCGCCTTAATTCTGCACTCAGAGATACCAAAATTTAATCACTTCTGGCTTTTGGCATTTCCAACAACTCCACAAAATTTCATCCAAATCCGTTCAGTACTTTTTGAGTTATCCTGCTGACAAAAACAAACTAACAAACCAACAAACGCCAGTGAAAACAATACCTCCTTCGGCGGAGGTAATAATAATAATATGAAAATAAAGTTTATAGACTTTTAAGACAACTGTCTAATAAAAGACCACCCTTGATTTCACTTCAAGATTTTATACCAAACAAAGAGACCTATATTGATCGTTGGTTAGCTTGTTGAGATTCCTTCCAACGTTTATCTTATTATAATGTTCATGTGTAAAAGGAATCAGTAATAGATTCATATTGGCAAAAAAAAGTCGACTCAGTTGGCATATATTGAGACATTCAACACATTTCGTCGTCTTTATGGGTCTTGAGGATAAGCAAAATAATGTCAAACCTGTCTATAGAGGACCACTATATGGAACCAACAAAAAATGCCCGTTATACACAGGTGGTTGTCAATATATATTTTTTCTCGGGAGTAAATTGTGGGGGACGCTACACCACCACCACACTCCTCTTTCATCCTCCATAAATGCTACCGCGGAGTGGTGGTGGCATATAGTGTTGGTTATAACAGTATGAAAATAATAATAAATAATCATTGTCTTATTTCCAGGTTTGCAAGATCCCTCCGGGTTGCAACTTGAAGATCTTCAACAACCAGGAGTTTGCCTCCCTCCTTTCTTTGTCAGTCAATCAGGGCTTCGAGGCCGTGTATCAGTTGACTCGGATGTGTACAATCCGCATGAGTTTCGTCAAGGGTTGGGGCGCGGAGTACCGACGGCAGACCGTGACCTCCACGCCCTGCTGGATTGAGCTTCATCTCAACGGACCCCTGCAATGGCTGGATCGCGTCCTCACACAAATGGGCTCTCCAAGCATTCGATGCTCATCCATGTCGTAAAAGCAACAAAGCATAAGAGCTGCTGCTAAAGTTGTTGCTGCTGCTGCTCCAACCACCTTGTCTCACAACTCAGTACAAGTTTATGAATTGAGGGTGGTGAAAGACGACTGAATTCACGGGTCATATTTTTTATAATATAATTAATAAGTGTACTACTACACTAAGAGGATGCTATCATCATCATTATTATAAATATTGAGTAGGAGACAATTATACGAAGATAACAACAACTGTATAACAATGTGCCCTATAAACAACGTAGTAGCTCTTCCCTAGCTACTACTACTACTACTTGCAACTCCCTCTGTGGTGGTGTTTTTTCTTTCTTCTTGAGAAACATATATAACTATATATATTATATATAATTAAATACATACATATATATAGATTATCATGCGAAAAAAATCTGTTATTTATATTTGCGTTTTTAACTATTATTATTAAGATTATCGATTTTTATTATAAACATCATCCACTATTATTATAATAATGAACACTATTATCATCATCGGGTATCTTCTGTATCAAGTCAGATAGATATTTAATTTATTTCGGGTATTTAACAATTTTATTTTATTTTTACTCTAAACAATCATATGTTTAATAAGTGAATATTTCTTAAAATATATTTATATATATCTTTGTACATGTTTTGTGCTGCCCCCATTTCCTTGTTTTGTGTAGGGTTTTTGTGGAAGATTTGTTAGTTGTTTCGTTTTCTCTTTTTTCTTCACTTCCACCCTTATTTCCCAGTTTTTTTCTCATTTTGTAAAATCTCTCCTTTTTTAAAAGAGTACTCAATTTTGAAGACTGTTTTTTATAATAATATTATTATCTCTTCTTGCCTTTTTTTCTATAATTACCAAGGGCCTCCCTCCTCTCGGGTCTACTTTGACCGTCAATTATTTCATACAGGTTCTTTTTCCAACTCTCTGTATCCTTAACTACCTCTGGTTTCCATTACACAACATAAATACACACACACATATACACATTATTTCTATGGTCTGATTGATTTTGACAACTAAAGAAATAAATAAACTTTTTTACCTTGTGTAAAGCTAGCTGAGTTTCTAAGTTATTGTGACGTCATGGAGGGGCATGATTGGGCCATAGGGAAGGTCCATGAGACAGACAAATTCCTTGTGACGTGTAAAGATTTGCCATATCTCAAACGACAGCTGGGTTTTTTTTCTTCTCTATTTCAGGTCAATTAAATAGATAGCCCATAATACCATAAGAACACTTCTATTTTTTCAAAGACAATACTGATTTTTGTACAAGTTCTAATTGGAATTAATACTTACCACGATATAATAATCACTTTCATTTGGTTTTATTTACTTGTCCATAGAATACTTTCTTACAATTATCTTGATTCAGGATATCTATGATGCTTCTAAATACGGGCTTAGAAAAAGTCTAACCTTTCTCCTAAGGATATTAATGAATGAGTTTTCTATGCTCTCTGGTGTGCATTGGATGATTTTCTCACTCATCCATCTGGAAAGAATTATTTTTGTGGGGGTTTTCTATGTTAAACAATAATGGTGTCTATATGAATAGCTGTGAATAATTTAATGTATGAAAAAGGGATTGCTTCACCCCGGTGTTCAAGTCGATAAAAGAATCAAGTTATTATGAAATATTTAGAAATTACATTTGTTATTAGTCATCTCCAGAGATATCAGCCTTTCAATATAGAATTCAAATATTTGGTATTCTCTTGCTCAATATGGAGGAAAGCATTCCGAGGTTAGAGAATCTGTGAAGTAAGATAACATAGCCCAAGCACTATAGAAAAGCAAAACACGTCCTATTTTCCAAGAAAGCTGACTATTCGATTGACGCTCTTGGACGAAAGTATTCCGAGGTTAGGGAATCTGTGAAGTTAGAGAATATAGTCAACCCAAGGTACTTCCAATTTCCCAAGGGAACTGACTACTTGCGAGCCGCTTATTTTTAATGACGTCAGTCCAGCAAACCGGAAGAATAACATTTACTAATGTAAACCATAACCATAGAGATATTAAAGACATAAAAAGCTTATTGGATTCTTCAGAGAAATACGTCATATTGCCCAATATAAACACGTTTTTCTATCTCTATGATGAGTAGACTTGTTCAAATTTATCACTTTTCATTAAAAACATTCAAATATATGATTTTCTGGTTCTCCAAGGCTGAAATAATCGACAGGAAAAATATTTTTAAATTTGGGCCGCCGGAATGCCTGCCGCATGGGCCATTTAGGGCGACGCCAATTAAAGTTAAGTTTTATGATGATATAGTAGTTCAAATGAAATTTAAAGAAAAAATTATTATGCAAAACGGGTATGACAAACAAAACATATTTTATTTAAAAAAACTTGTACAAAAATTCAAGTTTATTTTGTAACCGACTGCATAATTAGAAACGTATGTTGTAAGTCCTATTCATGTAAGTCGTTTTACTATATTTCAACATTGGAAAGGAAGGAAAAATTATTTTTTAAACTAAAATTTTACCTTTTTTCCTCAAATAATTATTAGTTTTATAAAAATACGCTACAATATATATGATACCAACCGATATGTTACAGTCTAAATTACTTACTTTTTAGACAAAGGAAAACAAAGTAAGGGTTCGGCAAAATTAATTGAAGAAAAACTGGGGAAAAAGATGTTTTAGTTTGCTTGTCGTCACCACATTTCCAAAATTATAATTGGAGGAGTATGTGATACTCTTTTTAGCAAGATTTAAAGTCAAACAACGATATTTTTAGCTACGTGAAGGATAATTGGAATACTTTGGATAAAAGCAACCCCAAAATTTTAGGCGAAGTGGAGCAAGAATGGAAAGAAATGAAGGCAAATACAACTGCAATTGAAAAAAAAATCCTTGATAAGACCAGTCCTAGAGCTGATTATAGAGAAGTGGCGGAGTTGCGTCTTATACTGTTTAAGACAAAGCCTCCTCGAGACATCTATTGGGCCAAACCAGGCACTGTTCAACAAGCACAATGGATGGCAGGGAATATTGACTCTATGAAGATGTAGCTGTTCTCTGAAAAAATGCTGTATTCCAGCTACAATACTTCCAAGCCAAAGTAATTAAACAAAGTATTGGCCTTGTTCTACAATAGATACTGGATAACCTCTACGTCAACAACTGATGCTCCAATAAACGATCTTCATTTTTTCAAAAACATGCTTCAACATTTTCGTCAAGACAGTGAAGTAGCAACTTATGTTCTCAATAAGCTAAAGAACCACCGTTGGTACTTCACCCATAAAACAGTAGTAATTGTATTATTTAGCTCACACGAAAGTATGACCAAGACCGCTAAAGAAAAGGTCGCAGTAAAGTTATCAAAAACATCGAAGCCTGAGAGGTACAGAAAAGGAAAACCAGTGATTACTTAGACAGCAACCTTCTTTGACCTTATCGGACCTGAATTGCACTTTTTATTTGATGCTTTGGGAGTAAATTGTGATCGGCTAACAATTCCTGCCGAGACTTTGGAACATTACTCCTCTTACCTAAAATCATTGAAATTTAAAATCAGTAAAAGTGGCAAATGATGTAGCTGAAAGAGGACTAAAAATGATTAGTGACTTCGCTACAAAGATCTCAACGGATGAAGAGCAGAGACATTATTTATTACAAGTTGTCAAATACAACAGGCAAAAATTCTACAATCTTAAGAAATCTATAATTAATCAATGACCAAGGTATACATATATGTAAATATAAAAAATCAGACCATCTAATAAATAAATTTGTTTTCATTGAAATTATTTTTACATTGCATTTGAATGTGTATATTTTAAACTTTTGTATAAATTGTGAATAAAATATGCCGATCAATTAGTCTTATTTTATTTCTTAAAAAAAGGAAATACATCCAATAATGTGAATGAAAGAAACCAGAAAATATTTACTGCAGGGTACATTACATATAAGCATACTATATGCATCCCTTCTATTGAATCAGTTTCTTTGGTTTTCCTTTGTTTAAATGTCTAAAAAGTAAGTAATTTAGACTGCGCATATTGGCAGGTATCATATATATAGCATATAATTAATAATTATTTAAGAAAATAGGTAAAATTTTGATTTTATAATAATTTTTCCTTCCTTTCAAATGTTGAATTATATGTAATACGACGTACATGCATAGCTCTCTTAAAACATATGTATCTATGTACATATGTAGTCGGTTACTAAATAAATTTGAAATTTTGAAAAACAAGTTGCTTTTTTTAATAAAAAATGTGTTTTGTTTGTCATACCCGTTTTGAATGATAATTTTTTCTCTAAATTTCAGTTGGACTACTATATCATCATAAAACTTAATTTTAATTGGCGTCGCCCTAAATGGCCCATGTGGCAGGCATTCCGGCGGCCCAAATTTAAAAATATTTTTCTTGTCGATTTTTTCAGCCTTGGAAAACCAGAAAATCATATATTTGAATGTTTTTAAAGAGAAGTGTTAAATTTGAATGGGTCTAATGATCAGCTTACGATGACATAGTACAAAATACTTTGTTTATATTGGGCACAGGCGACAGCTGAACGATGTTTCTCTGTTATTGAAGGGAATAAGCGCTCACTAGATTTTTTTTTTCCACGGTTATATTTTTTTTATTCGGCTATCAAATATTATAAGACAGTGTAAAAAAATAACTACACTAAAATACAAGACAACTATATTTTTATATCTCTATGGTTTCTTCCAGCTGTCGTCATCAAAAATCTATTGCAATAATATATTTTTGATGACTTACGTTTACCGGACTCAATTACCATTCGCACTGGGGGATAGCTATCCTTGAAAACAACATACCTGGTATCCTAACTACCTTGAGCCAACTTACTTTTCCTTCTTTGTAATAAAAATAAGTATATTTTGGGAGGTCTGATAAATATAATTTCGTGGAATATTTGGTTTAACTATGAATAATACCACGTTTGTGCACGTTTTTTTGACGAACAATATCGAAGATCCAATTGGTGTCGAAGAAGAAATGACCCAACATAGAAAAGAAAATGATGACTCACGAAGAAAATGTCCCAAATACATGGGCAGGCAAGTATTTGAGTTGAATACGTCCCAATATTGTTTAAATACTATTTCTAATATAAATTGACTAAATCATGGCAAAAAAGTATTTGATTTTGGTAATTATCGATAAATGATTTCCTTGTTGTTAAGAGATGGAATAAAGACTTATTTGGGCCATTTTTAATCATGTGTCATCATTTTCCTTCTTTATCTCGGGTCATTTCTTCCTAACATCGATGCAATTATATAAAACGACCACATTAACAAGACTACTTTTAATGTAACCAACATCACCATGGATATAGTTCTTAAGCTTAGTTATATACTTTTGCTCCGTATTATACTTTTAGTAATAAATTTAAGTCATCATTAGAGATAAGCAATTTTTTATTTCTCAGGAATAGATTTAAGGTATAATTTTCCTTTGACTCAGAACATGATTTGAATATAATTTGATCACAATGCAATGAAGTAATAAGATACTTAAAAGTGCAGCAGTTTGATAATATTTTTGTAAGAATACTTGGGGAGTTGTTGATTAATCAATTACGTATTAAAGCAAAATAGCGTAGTCGATTGCTTGCTTATCAATTGAGAAACTCTTACGACCTGACTTTTTATAATTGACAAAATGGTGAAACATTTATTCGCAGGCACTTAAAAACTGTCGCGGCAAATCTATCATATTAGTATGGGTTGAATCAAGGAATACTAGAAGCTAGTTGTTCTAGTATTCCTTGGTTTGAATAATATAACCCACGTTAGTATTATTATCATATCAGGCAGTGACTTGTTCTCTTTATTTACTCTTTCTCAAATGGCTGCATTTCCGGCATTAGTGGAGTACTTGAAGTACTCCATTGCATCTTAGCGATCTGATTTGTTGACAGCAGCATGATGCATTACCTAGGATATTATCATACTGGGTTCTTTTTATTAATATTACTGGAGTACTCAGTTGTTACCTCACTTCAAATAACCTATCACTATCTCTTCATCTCTGTCTGTTTATTTATTGAGGTAATCATTTGATTAAGTTTTGCCGCTGCATCAGGGATACAGTCCTTTTGGGATTTGGTATATCATCGTCTTATACAGTTCACTTCGCTTTACAAAAACAAGCAGCAGTTAAAAAATCCTTGTTTTTCATCGTTCTCGGACAATCAAAGATGTTTTTGTTGTCCTCTTCGCAGAGTCTAAAGGTTGGGTGAAATGGCCTTTCCGAACTATTTTTATTCTTTGGGGAATTCTATTTTTAAGCATTGCTGTCTTGTTTTGGATTCACATTTCTTGTGTTAATAACTAAAGCTAATTTGAGCGTTAAATATTGATTTGTTACTAAAAAAATTTTTTTAAATTTTTCAATCCATATACATTTTAACTAAATTTAATATTTTCTGTCATAATAATGCGATATTGTGAGTCAACCATTTTTATATCTATTAGAGTATTGTCTAAAACGTAAAAAAGAAGTTAAAAATAATACTTATCAGTAACTGGTAGCTTGAAATATTTTAAAAATTAAACCAATATATGTCGTAGTTCCTTTTTGCATAAATAAAGTTGGTATGAAAGATCTTAAAAACATATCTTAATAGTGCATAGCTACGGTATGAAATAATATACATTGTGGTTTAATGTCGTATTTTATTAAAAGCGTAACTAATCATTTCAGCTTTTTAGGTTCTAAGTACATTAGAATTGTAAACGCTGATTTTTTAAAATGAAAGATGGAATCTGAAGGGCAAGTCTATAATTCAATGATAATTTGGATTGATTTTTATTGCTTTGATAAAGTAAAATAGTTTATTAGATGTATACTTCTAAGCAGGTGCGCCAGATTCATTTCAAAAGTGTGGGTGGCAAAAAGTGCTTCGTGTCTGACAATTCTTAGGCGAACTGGGAGTCAATTTCACTATTGATCATGTGATTGATACGGTAGTAGGAATTATAATGAATATGGATTTTTTAAATTATTTTTTTCTGATAACTTAGACTGCTATGTTAAAAATGCAATCGCGGTGCTTCAAAAAATCAAAAAAAAATCGTCACCCGTGACGAATCATGGATATATGCTTATAAGCCTGAAACTAAACAAAAATCGACAGGAAATACGAGCCAAACCCAACAAAAGTGGGTCATCGAACAAGCACTTCGAAGCAAATGGT
This sequence comes from Caligus rogercresseyi, assembly GCA_013387185.1. Lineage (NCBI taxonomy): Eukaryota > Metazoa > Arthropoda > Copepoda > Siphonostomatoida > Caligidae > Caligus > Caligus rogercresseyi. The sequence continues at coordinate 33,155,181 of CP045890.1, forward strand.
AGCCTGTTTCTTAAGCAAAGCATGTGGCGACTGTTCCATTTAAGGATCTTAGAACGGAGTTGTACACCAGAATTTATTCAACATGACACTGCAAGCTCTCACACATCGGTTTAACTTCACGCCTTTTACCAAAAACGTGGAATTGAAGGGTCGTTTACCGTACAATCAAGACAAGGCACCCTTGACTTATTTTTATTCCCGTGCATTAAAAAAAATATAACAAAATTAAGTCATGTTTTGGAGATGTCTGAATTGGAATGAAAAAATAGCTTTGACAATTGATTAAAGTGCATACAAAAATGTATAAATCATGAGGGAGAATATTAAGAAAAAACAAAAAAATCCTTTTTGTTGATAAATATTCTCATTTTCATAATTCAACCATACACACACACACACATATATATATATATATATATATATATATATATATATATATATATATATTTCGCCGGGATATAAATATATTTATATATATACGTCATTTTAAATTGACGACGTTTTTTACAAAAGAAATTTCAAAAAATTTGACATAAATTTTTCAAAAACATTTTCTAAATATTTCAATAAATTTTACATATTATTTCTCAAAAAAACGTCATCATTACAAAATGCAGGAATGACACGAAAATATTCAAAGGCTCCGGCACAGGGGATTTTTCTAGACATCGGGCCGGGTCCCGGTCAGCTTCCGAATATCTTATAATAAAATATATATCATGGCTGGTGAGCGATTCAGCTTTTTTGCGTTCAGCGTTCCGTTCAGCGTAGTCAAAAAAAATTAGGTTCCGTTCAAATTCCTTCAATGTTTTTGCGTTCACATTCCGTTAGCGTCAGCGTTCAAATTATTTAAATAAGTACTGCGTAGTGATGACGTTGTTTTTTTAGAAAAAATTTCCAAAAAAGTACTGCATAGTGATGACGTTATTTCCCAAAAAAGTATGCGTAGTGATGACTTTTTTTTAGAAAATAAAATTTCCTAAAAGTATATGCGTAGTGACGACGTTTTTTAAAAAGTTCCAAGAAATGTTTGGAAAAATTGAACGCTGAACGCTGAACGCAAAACTCTTTTTTTTGCGTTCAACGTCAGCGTTCAAAAAAAAGAATGCGTTCCGTTCAGCGTTCCGTCATTGAACGTGCGTTCAGCTGAACGCCGTTCAATTTTGCGTTCCGTATATATAAGCCTGATATATATATATATATATATAGTGAAACGTCAGTAATATTTTTTTCACGTCATCAAAAATAAAAATGTTATTCTATCCGCTTGCCAGTTAGACGTCATTAAAAATCACTAGCAAGCTAAGTCAGCTTTCTTGGCATTATGGGCATACCTTGTTTTCTTGCAAATTAATTAGTTTTTATATTTTTCTTGCCTCTTATGTGAGTTATTTAACATAAATGTATTGATAAATATTTCCAAAAAAAATTATATCAATTATATACATAGGCTATGAATATTATTTGAAATGCATATTTTATAAAGTAGCTAAATCCTATGATTGATAGGGTTAAGCTACTTTTTAAATATTTTCCTCATTAATTGTTCTGCTTTGCTTGTCTTTTAAAATGTTTGGTTGACTTTGGACACCTAGCCATCAATAATTACTTCTTTTTCAGATTGGTTGTCTTAATACCCAAGGCGTAGTGATAAAAGCGACTATTAACCTTTTTGGCACAGTGGTTCCCTACCTCCAAACCATTTTCCAAATCTTGGTTCCGAACCAGTGACCAAACCTTCGAACTGTTCATTTCGTTATCAGCAGGGTGTAATTTAGTTCCTGGTTAGTACTAAATATCTCTTATCAGTTAATCAGAACGACTTTTTATGGACGGTTGCGTACCAACACTTTTTATGAATTCGAACTGAAGGTTCTGTACGCCCAGCTATGAATTTAAACAAAAGTCTTCATGTGATTATAAAATAGGTTGTCCGGAAGAAATGGCCCCAAAAAATGTCTAAGGAAGAAATGGCGCCCCAAAAATGCTCCAGGAAGAAATGACCCAAGACAGATGTTTTTAACTTTAATTCAAAATCTCCCAAATTATTGAAATAGAGAATGTGATAATAAAGTAATGTAACTTTCAATCTGAAACAAATATACATTACATTTAGTCGTACAACCCATATATTAATCGAGAAATTTTCATTTTGGATTAATAATTAGAGTTCGAAATTTTAGAACAACACAAATATTACCAAGGTTTCTTTTAGAACCATCTAAAAAAACATTTTTAAACAATAAACTTTAAACCCATACATCCTCGAGATCATATTTTTTTCAAAATCATTATTCGAATTTTTCAAAACCAAATATCGTAATTTCGAACGTAAAATAAAGTTTCATTATTTTAACCAATTCTTTGATTTTTTAAATATATCGTAAGGGTTCTTATATTTTATTTAACAAACGTCGGGATTTGAATATGAGTTATTCGAGTTAAGAACTCATGATGATCATAACAAATACTTTACCACAAAAATCAGCAGATCATTTCCAAACGAAAAATAATTGATCATTTTGTCTTGCAGATTTTTTTATTTCTGATTTTTTTATAAAACATAATATACGCAATTATTTTAAGTTATGTAATCAATTTAGTTAAGAAATAAGAGCCTCAGTCGGTATTCTGAAGAAACAAAATATTTTTTTAGGTATAAAACCTAGTTTTCCGATGATAATGACTTTATAGCAGACTTAAAATCAGGATAATTTTCACTCTTGATTTACGCCTATCGTTCACATTTTCAATAATTGATTATTAGGAAATATTTTTAAAATTTTACTATAACCTTTAAAACTTTCATAATAGTTGAAGAGGAAACAAATGAAAAATTCAATGATATGCGGAATACATAAACTAGCTATTTTGAACCAAGGTAACGAATACTTATATAAAATATTAAAACAACTTTCCAAGCATAACCAACATTATTATAAGATTAGTTTTTGGTTTCCTAAAGGTTTTGTAGGAAAATCTTAATATGATTAGATGATAAAACTAACGAATCCAACATGTAGGGAATATTCTAATAACTAACAAAAAGATAAGTTGGTTTAGGTTACATGCCTAAATTTTTTGGGAAGCGTTGGTTTTTATTATCTTTTGGGGGAACTAACTAACAAAATGAACACTACAATTATTTTTCATGAAATCACGATTATGATATAAAAAGGTTCTCCCTCACTTTTAAATCTACCGGTTGACAGAAATCAGCAACCGATAGCAGCTCCGCCGGTATTACTTATATACCGAAAATTAATTGGAGGCCCAATCTCTAGAATATGATTTTCACATCTATAATAAGATATTACTCCAAAAATAAGGCCACTCTATTATTATGACATCATATTTTATTAAATCAAATAATAGACATGAATTGTATTTATATCTTAATGACATATTTAAACTTTTTTAAATATATCAATACAAAATTCAAATGATGTCTATCTAGCGCACAGAAACGGAGTATACAAATGTAAAACTAAGCCTATTACTAAAATAATTGACATTAACAAAGTATAAATGCCACATTTTATGAATAGCCCAGCTATAATTTTGCAAAATATTTTATGGTAGGACTAAAAAATCTCAGAGCAGGGGTGGATTTCAAATCTGACAAACACCCCAAATTCGACTCACTTAGAGAGGAAAATCGGCTAGTATGATTGAAAGGAAACACTCAGTTCCTTTTTGAGGGATTAAATGAAAGACTTTTTCTGAAAGAGAGGCGTGAACTCGAAAGCCGGCTTTACACTTTCGACAAATCCTATGATTTGATGTACATTAATACAGTGGACTTAGTTAATCTCTACTATTTTAATAAAGGTTTAAAAATAAATTTCTATTGACGCAGAACGCATAATAAGTTTCTTCTCTTTTTGAATATCCAAATTACCAATAACCATGTTGGTGTAATATTACTTTGAAAGTAGTAAGTAATACCTACTTTTTACTGCGTTGTAATATTTTTTTAAATATTAGTTATTACTTCACAAAAGTTATATACTACTTTGAGTAATATACTACTTTTTGAGCATTCCGAAACAATAAGTAAAGGCAATTCAAACAGGATTTGTAAAAATCCTCACCAAACCTAGTTTGCATTTTATAATAGTCCTATATACAGGGTATGTAAAAAACCAAAATTTTGAAAAAACCCGGGTTTTTAACCGGGTTTTTTTTTTCAAAATTTTGTGTTTTTTACATACCCTGCCTATATATGTTATTGCGATATTATAAATTGAGGACATGGCTCAAACATGATAAGGTCGGTGATTCAAATACTAAATAAATGACTTTGACATTATGAGAGGCATAGGTTTGATTATCCAACCCAAGCCCTCGGGCTTCACATGTCGATTGAGGCTTTAGGGTTGAAACCCACCGCCAATCCGCCAACCCTAATTAAGAATGAGAGTTGAACCCTAATTAATTTACAATATTATACACCCAAAGCCCTCGGGTCCCGCTTGCTGATATAGGCTTTTATTTAGGGTTGAAACCCACCGCCAACTCCGGCTAGGTATAAAAGGAGTCCTTACTTTCAATATCATACACCCCAAGCCCTCGGGTCCCGCCTGCTGATATAGGCTTTTATTCAGGGTTGAAACCAACTGTCAACTCTGGCTAGGTATAAAAGGAGTCCTTACTTTCAATCTCATACACCCCAAGCCCTTGGGTCCCGCCTGCCGTTATGGGCAATTATTTAGGGTTGAAACCCACCGCCAACTCTGGCTAGGTATAATAGGTATTATTATACCTATTATAAGAGTGTTGGGTGTAATGGAATCCCCTGTCTTAAATATCAATATTAACGTGCATTTTTTATTTTATTAATAAGCAGGATTATGTCCATTGGGTGACGTCACATACATTCACAGTTCATTAATTTTCATCAAAAATGCCTGTCGAATATTTTTTTTCACGAAAGTAATATGTAACTAGGATATTACATATTAGTTATTACTTGAAAGTAATATCTAATATGTTTGTTCTCTCTAGTTAGTGCGCAGTAATATAACTAAGTAATATATTACTCACACGCTCGTTAGGAACAACACTGCCAATACCCAAGATAATAGATAATACCCCAGTTATAAATAGCCAAAATATGTAGGAAGAGAGTTCATTACATTTCATCAGAGCCCTAGTTTTAAGGCTCTGCGTTTCATAAGGTTGTCCTCTTCATCCTGTCTTTACGTAAGCTGTTGTATTTATAACAAAGTTATATAACTCAGAGCTTTTTCATCAACAACCTGAGCCCCGGGGAAGTAAAAGAAGAAAAAAAAACAGATAACACAGACAAATAAAGTATGTATACTTATGAAGTAGATGAGTGTAAATAACAAAATAATCCACTGTAACCTCTCTGATGGAATGATGTCTGTGGTAACGAAGTACCTCACCTGCCTGGGATCGACTTTGGCATACAAGCCGTGGGATGGATCATCTCAACAGTCTTCAAGACTGAGAAGATATACGACTTGTTCGGTAAGTTGGGTCTTTTTCGACATTACAAAAGATAGGCAAGGAAAAAATGGTTTCAATGGAAATGAATGGAATAATTTTGGCTAAAAATTGTAAAGTTGACAAAATTATTCATCACTTGGAAATAAAACAGGTCCATTTCACACACTTTAATTACATGTATAGTTGTGATAATTGCTATTATTTCATCAATTAACCTATATGGAGGACTACCAATCAATTAATATTGCATGTCAGCCTACAAAATGATTTTTAAAGTCCTTCAAATTCACGGAAATGTTTATAAATAGTTATAGCTAAAGAGCCTTTCATTTTAACACTTCTTTCAAAATAACTCATAAAATTCTTATCATCCTATTTCTTCATGCGCTCAGGTTCCCTTACCTACATATCCGTAACCTCCGTGAGTCTCGCATGGAGTTCCTATTCTATCCATCAAATCATCCAGTCCAATCTCGTTCTCATTTGGGCGCTTCGTCTGGGAGCCTTTCTCTTTGTACGTGTCATTAAGACCGGTGGGGACAAGCGGTTTGATGAGGCCAAAGAGAACAGACTCTTGATGCTCGTCTACTGGACTCTTCAGGGCGTTTGGGTCTTTGTGACCCTTGCTCCTACCATAGTCCTTAACACACTTCCCGCATCGAGGTATGAATATATCTTTCTCAGAATTTCTAATTTCATTGATATGCACTGAATATAGCGCATAAATTCTTAGGATATCTAAGCATATATTCCATAGATATGCACTGAATATGGCTTTTAAGTTATATATACAGTCGGCCCTCGCTACTTCGCCCTTGACATCTTGCAGTTCTTTTACTACGCGACAAAGGCTTGGCTCCCGTTTTTTTCACGACAAAACGTCCCCATATGAACTCAATGGCAAAATTTTCACACAATATATATCAACATCTCGACCCTCATATATATCGCAGTGGTTGTGTAGTGGATCCGGGCCGTCGCGACTTTGCGAGGGACGACTGTAATTAGAAAGGTATAGGACGGTGTTTTCTCAAAAAAATTCAATCATCAGGCTTTGAATTTTAGTATCTGACACTCGGAAATAATAACTAAGTGCCAAAATCTTTCATGACATCAAGATGACTACATCAATAATTGTCCGTAAAACGACATTTATTAACAAATAGACCCTGTAATTGCCAGTGATTGTACGTTTTTCCATCACGACATAAATTTAAAACATTAAAAACATCATTCTTATTCTAAGGATTTCTTGTAGTTATGTTAACCTATCTTTTCACATTTTTTATAACGATCATTTGGAATTAAGACTCAAGCGTCTCTACGGGGAAAAAGCAAACATTAAAACCAGATCAAAATTAATTTATTATTCACCTAAACTCTTATTCAATTATAAGTGATGATATTCACTTACATTTGTTCAGGAATATGTATACGTTTTTTTAAATACTTTATTCATCATTTGGAACTTTGACTTAATCATCTCTTCGAAAAAAACATTTATTTACTTTTATTGTTCAAACAATTTCATCATTCACAAAATTCCTCATTTATCTAAATTATATTCCATATACGAGAAAAAGTCTCATTTCATTACATTTTTAGGAAAATATAACGGATTGTATGATTAAATGAATAAAAATACATAAACTGAATATATAAGCTAAGGCTCGTACATTTTTAACATAAATAATAATAATACCTATTGATTGTTTGATATACATTAATATTTTTGATAATGTAACAATAAGGTTTACTTCAATTCATTATATATATGTATATATATTACCTTGGACTTGAGCCACGCAAGAGAATATAATCATAAATGCATGTCTTTGCCGCAAAGAAAAGATTAACTCATTTAAACGCTGATAACTTGAACTTAAGGACACATAGATATACGGCAGAAGGTGTCAATTGCAAAAGTATTCCAAATAACAGGTTTCAAGGTTTTATTGAAAAAATAGTTACGATCACACTTATCCCTGAACATATTTACCAGCAGGAACCCCAGAAGAGATATGAGTATTTGTGAATATTTGTTTTCCTTCACGAGTAATACACCATGATAAGCCAATCCACAAATATGTGCGTGAAGGATGACTAAATCCTTCATTTTAAATCAGGAGAAGTAATTTGTTGATAATCGATTGCATGTGAACAATTTCAAATTGATATGATCTATTCAAATAAATTTATAAAAATATTATACTAAAAAACTGACATTTGAAATGAATAAGTCGGATTATTTCACTTTATCATTTATGTATCTAAAAGCCCTGGGCTCTACATTTTGATTTTGTTTCATCGCAATAGTAGTTTTGTGATGTCTATTTAGCTGATCCACAACAATACACACCTACTACATTTTCAGAAAGGTGGCTGCTTTCTCATTTAATTTATATACATTGAGTGGTTCATTACTGAGATAATGCTAAGAGCTACTGCTCTTTAGCGGACGACGCAATTATGATCATCATTGGCAATCATTAAGGCTTTGTTGTTATCTATATATTGTCCTTGTTTAAATATTGCCTTGGCTTGTTAAGAACACTATTATGTTAATACACATCATCTAGCCATTTCTTTCTTACATACAATTCCTGGGTTTACTGTTATGATGTATGCATCTATTTACCGTGACGTCAGAGATGAAGTATGTTAATGCTCCTCTAAAGTGAAGGTTTATTTTGATTAAGACTAGCTCATAGAGATATAAAGATACAGAAAGCTTATTCCCTTCTATGGCAGAGAAACATCGTTCAGCTGTCGCCTATGCCCAAACTAAACAAAGTAATTTGTACTACGCCATCTTAAGTTGATCGTAGAGATAAAAAGATTTGTTCATATTGGACACAATGACTTATTTCTATGAAGAATCCAATAAGAACTCTATGTCTTTATATCTTTATGCGACAGCTATACAATTTAATATTCAATGAAGGAACCAAATAAGCCCTCGCTCGTACGCTGTATGAATAGACCGAAACAAGAACATATTTCATGTATGACGTCAGAGAAAATGGATGTATAAATCATTATAGTGGGCTCCAATCAATTTTGTTAATTTCTTTTCAAGAATCATCATGATTTTGTAACGAAAGATGTTAATTTATTAAGTTTTATTATATAAATGAATGAAATGGGATTTGAATTTTGTAGAAAACCCAATGCAAAATATGTGTTTTTATCCTTTTCCCCCTGTTTGAGTAAAGTTTTTTACGACTTGGGTTTGTGATATTCAATTCACATAGCAAACTCCTATTTAATCCCGTGTAAACAGTAATAATGGCTTGCTCATATTTATCTCTTTAGATTCGCCAATCAAAGCATTGGGGCCCCTGAGATCATAGGATGGATCTTTTGGGGCACCGGATTCGCCTTTGAGGTCATTGCTGACTTTCAAAAGACAATTTTCCGAAACAACCCTGAGAACAATGGGAAGTTCATTCAATCCGGCCTCTGGTCCATCTCAAGGCACCCCAATTACTTTGGAGAGATTCTCCTATGGATAGGTCACTATATCACCTGCGCCTCCGTCTTTAGAAAGTACGAGTTTATATCCGTGCTTTCTCCAGTTTTTATCTACCTTCTCATCACCAAAGTCTCCGGAATCCCCATTTTAGAGAAAAATGGAAAAAAGAAATGGGGTCATCTCCCGGAGTACAACACCTATGTAGAGAAAACTTCCTCCCTAATTCCTTTTCTTAAATGCTGTTAATTTATTGCACAATAAGATTTCTATATGTTTTATTTATAATCCATACATTGTTTATTATTATTTTATATAATATACTTTGAAGTTGATGCCTTTGTTTGATTGATATTAAACTTTCGTTGACATATAGGTACAGCATCTTGAGGGAACACTTCCTCATCCGAATCCTCATGGAAGTCCTCAAACAGATCTGGCTTGTTAGAAATTTCAACACGAATAGCATCAATGTCCATGGGTTTATCCTCCTCAGGAAAGGAGCGTCCCTCTTCCGTGGCAAAGCCAGACAATACTTCTGCCATGGACTTTGCATGCGTTCCTTTATCCTTTCTCTTGGCTCTCGGCTCTTTCCTTCACTTTGTGGAGAAGAAGGGGAAGGATTCCCATCCCCACTATGGTATCTTTCATTGTGGTATGTCAGCTTGGCGTTATTTACGAATGTTTTCGGGCAGAGTGTGCACTTGATTCTCTTTTCGTCGTGGTAGGTGTTTATGTGTTGAGTGAGATTTTTCTCATAGCAGTAAAATCGAGTACATCCCTCCTCTGGGCAATGGTAGACGAGGCGGTCAGATCCGTGGATGACGGAGTGCTTGTCAAGGACTTTCTGAGAGGAAAATGCCTTATTGCACTCATTACATTTAAACTCCGTGTTTTCATTCAGTTTGTGAGTGAGTTTGTTGTGTCTTCGGAGCTCGGACCAGGTAAGGAAATCTTTTTCCCCACAAACCTTGCACTCGTATTTTCGGTTATGGGACTCCATGTGTCGTTTGAGTTTGTTGGGAAAGGGGAAGGTCTTGCCGCAGGTCTCACAGGAGTAAGGGAGGCAGGAAAAGTGTTCGGCTCTATGAAGGCTAAGGATTTTATGCTTGGAAAAGGACTTGGAGCAAATGTCGCAGGCAAAGGATTTGCCCAAATGAAACTTTTTCGATGTTTTGATAGGGAGTATTTGTTGGCAAAGGTCTCAGCGCAGTCTTCGCAATGAAGTTTCTCAGGAGAGATAGGTCCAATCTCCGAGTGCGTCACTGCGAGGTGACGCCTGAGATGTGCGGCTCGGGCATAGTCTTTGTCGCAGTGATCACACTTAAAGGGACGCTCTCCCGTGTGAACCCGGATATGGTTCTCCAATCGACTCGGGCGTGAAAATGACTTGGCGCACCCAGGATGAGGACACTTGTAAGGGTACTTTTCCCTTTTTTCGAAATGGAGATGTTATCAAAGCTGGATTCAACCCAAGAGTCATCGGATTCTTCATTCATCTGAAAGCAAATAAGGTATGAGTCATTTGTATATGAGAATCATAATATGTTGATGTATAACATATATTTAACATTAATAATAACAATACAAGTATTTTTTTTTTTTGGTAAATCATTATCACGTGAGATTTGACTTTGAGCCGTCTCTATATAAAAGTCCTCGGATTTTAAGAACCGGAGGGAATTAGACTGATCATTAGGGCCCCTTGGAGGGAGTTCATGTAGATGGAGGTGTTGTATAATGATTTTCAGGGCGTCTTGTATTTGCTCTTTGGATGCTTCGTCATGCCATTGCTTGAGGAAAAAGTTGTAGATGACTTCATCCAGGCGTGGAAGCATTCGAGTGAAAGAGTCGTAGGATGCGTTTTGCTGAATGATGTTCTTGAGCCAGTACTCGAAATGGGGTCGGCAGGAAGAAGCAAGGACTTTTTGTACGTATGCGTTTTTGCCTTTGTCTCCGTAGAAGGCGTTGAGGGAAATCCCATCGTCCAGGGCGGAGACTTGGTGCCAGTAGAATGCAGGGATGAAGAGGATGTTTCCGGGGTGTAGAGTGGTGGACTCGCAGGCAGCATTTCGAAAGAGGGGAAAGGTCTCAAAGTCAGGGTCGTCGAGGTCTATACGACTCTGGATGGTTTTCCTTCGGAACCAAGGGGGTTGGGATACAAGGATTCCAAGTCGTAAGAGAAGAGACGCAAGTTTTTTCGTCCTAATATTAAAAAAAATATATATAAAAGATGTGGTGTCGATTGTATATCCATTTAAGACGCAGATGTCCAGTCCCATTATATGAATGTTTTTAACGCGACGTTAGAGTTTTTAAATGATTAACTCGTAATTAAGTGTATTTAAAATCAGTTTAAAAAGTGTATTTTGGATGGAATTGGATAGTTCTCCATATAAATATAAAATGATAATTGAAGAGTTTAAAGAGTTTATAAGTTTTAATTAATTAGTCGTAAAGAGTTGTTTTTTAGCATTTCATTCTATTAATTATTATTTGTTTTGATAAATTTGAGGATGTAAAAATATATATGTTATGATGGCCTTTTATCATTCTTCTCAGAAATCATAAAAAAAACTTGTTTGTCTCTGCTCATGGGTCTGGATTCATACCATTTGCGAATCCTTTGAATGGTCTTTCTTCTCTAAATATCACATATTATTATTATTATTAATTGAATAAAGCAATTCCTCACACACAGGATATAATGAATGTTAAATCATCTGTCGATGAGTGGATCATATTTTTAACTATAAGATGTAGAAAAAATAGAACCACCATTTATAAAAAAATATGTTTATTTGTTTGCTAGAACGTCTTTTTTTTGTTTTCCAAAGTCATTACTTGAATCATGATGAGGAAGTTATCATCTGGGTCAAAGTGACAGAACTCGTAGTGTCCTTTATGCGCCACCCAAAGGTAGGGCCCAAGATGAAGCTTGCCGAAGAGGGGATCAATGGGCAGCCTAAGTGGAAGGAGTTGGGGAAAGGCATTGGCCATGGAGGCCACGGCGAGGTAGCTCTTCCTAGAGCGCGGAGCGTTGCTCAGCAATTCCTGGCAGTAATTCCCAAAGGTATCCTAAAAAACAATTAACTCTTCAAATAGGAATTATTATTTGTTTAGTTTTTCATATCACAATCTCGTAAGTACTTTTGTGTAATTTATATTTAATTGTATATTACGTACTCTTACAAAAGTGCAAATTGTACCAAAATTACAGAAGAAAGTAATTCGGGGAATAAAGTATTCCAATAACTTGTAGTGTCTCTCCTCCCCTAAGATAAACATTTGGGGTTTAGCTCCCAAACTAAGTACTTGTAACTTACCTTTCGAATGGTGTAGGCCTTTCCCACGCGGTAGGAATCCTTATTTGTTTCCCCTCGGATCCAAACCTCATTTTTTCCACAAGTTTCGACGAGCGACTCAATGTTCCAAGAGAAACCACGCCAATCCGGCTCACAGTCCGTGATAACCAATGGACGACTCTTTTCGAAGTAGTCCCTCTGAAAGGACTCTGGAGTAAGGTCCGAGAAAGATACCCGAGGGATCTCGGTATTGGAGGCAATTCCGGGGACACCAATCATTGCTGAGAGAAAAGTAATGACATGTGCTCAAGGGCTCTGTTTATTTTGACAGAAGAATGTTTACAAAAATATAGGTTGTTTGTTGTGAAAGTGTAGGCTTTCACACATCACAAACCTCTCAATATATTGACATCGCAGATTTCTTAGAATGATAAATTACTAATATACTGGGTTATGAAAAATCATGAATAGAGTTCTTTGTTTAATAAAAAAAGCCATTAAATTTTTATTTATTAATACATAATAATTAATCGTCAAGAATGATGAAACTAAGGAATTTATTCATTTATATGATATAAATAGGTAATATTTTTAGAGTATTATATTCAAAGGAATGTCATGGATTCAGGTCATTTTGTCTTCTATATAAAAGTATTATCATTCAGTTATTAGCACACCTTAATGCTCAAGAGTGAAGTGATTATTTATTTTATTATGTCCATTGTGTTTTTTAGTAATATTACTTTTCCTTTTCTATTATATTTAACTTACTATTGAATCTATCCATTTTTACCATCTTATAAAATAGTACATTCATAGAGTAAACTTATTCGGTACTGATACAAATTTTACGTCATAGCATAGCCATACACCTGATGATAAATACATAGCTACGACACTTATAAAATAGGACGAACGTGAGCTAACAAATTGCATTCAACAAGCTTCTCTAATTCCATTTTGTAAGTGATATGTTAGTTGAATACATAAGTAGATGTTAACTAATGTATTGACGGAGTCTTTTTTTTCATCGAAATTTGAGCCTATTGAGGCATCAACGCCAATGATTGAAACTTGAATGATCTCAGATCATGAATGTATAGAAAAAAAATTCTAAAAATTTAACCATTATCCATCAAAGGGAGGAAAAAATGTAATTATTCCATCAGTTGAGGTCTTGTAGGTCAAAAATACTGGATGCATGTGAGAATAAAATTAAAGGGTTCCTCTTCTGATCAATAAAAGACAAATATTTCGCCAGCGTAGTAAAAATTGCTATTCGAATACGTTTCCATGAACTAAATTTGTCAATGATTGCAACTAGTGGTTATACGTTTGTGAGAAACCTAAACCATAAATTGAGTCCATTCAATCTTTCAACCACGCTTATAGCTATTTAATTTTGATTTATAGTATTTAATGTAGTCCTCAGGGATTTTTATATTCAACGAATCATTACTAAATCATACTTCTTGGACGAAAATCTTAAATGTCTTTTTATGACAACTAGACCAAAAAATCTAAGCAACCTTTTTTCATTGGACAGTTAATTTTGAATCCTTGATTAAGCCCTCTATTTACGATGACGTATTATGTGAAATATAAAATCCAAAACGACCAAAATAAGGATTTTAAATTTATTTGTTGTTATTTCTAGTGAGGTGACAATAATACAAAAAGAGAGTTAAATATGAAAATATAGATGCTATTAAAAACTCCAAATATATATATGCGCACAAAAGTGAATGATACTAGATTCTACCAAAAGAGTGATACAAATAGTATATTTTAATGTATTACAAAGTGGATAAAGTTAGCATGGTAATGAAGCATTTTTGAATGAAGAAGACTTTCTCCTCCATAATTCATGAGGTCACGGCCGCCCCGTTTTACAAATCTGAAATAGAAAGAGAAAAAACAGCTGTCGATTGATCGATGAGAATCGACCATATAAAATATATAGAGCCAAAGGCAAGACTGATAGCGCTGAATATTTGAATATTTGTGGGTCTCTCTATGTTGGGGAAAGACGCGACAGAAAGAACTAAAGAGATAGTGTGACACTCAATATTTTTATTTATCATGACGTGAAGAGCGAATTGATATCATCGAAATGATTCTAGGGCAATCACCCTCCAGACAATCACCCCCCGACATCACCCCTGGACTAGCACCCCCGTGCCCAATCAACCCCGGGCATTTACCCCCGTTAGTATATTCTTATCTCATAAAGTCCACATTATGCAAGCTAATACGTTTAGTTATTAACAAACATGACGTCACTGGTTAGTACGCAGGCCCCGTCTTTAGAATTGCGACTATGTATAATAAATGCTGACATAATTGGCAAATTTCGTGTCTTAGACCTTATTATAACGGGGCATACTTATGTAACATCCCCAAAATCTATACAATCATCAGTTTATAACCTATCAACTCAAGATATCTTATTTATTCATATAGGTCCGAAGCTATTTCTAAGCTTTCATCAGGAACACAACACTTGTGTCCTAATCGAAGACTTGATCAAAAATACTCACTCAAATAAGTTGACATATACATTTTATTCTCAATACTATATTTTTTTTTTTTCTTGGCCAACTGGCGTTTCTTTATTTCATTCCAATATACACATACACACACACGCAATCCGTTTAATAAGACTTAAAGTTCGTAGGGCCTCATACAATTCTTTAACATTCGAGAGGTGGGGGGGGGGGGAGGTTTAAACAAAAACAATAACTAAATAATAGAACAATAGAAATTGAACATAAAATTCCAATTCTTTTTAAAAACAGTATTAAGATTACAGATATAATATTATAAAAAAATATTTTACGATGTAGATAAAAAATATTTAACTTTATTAAAAGTTCATAATCCTTAAAATGTAAAATTACTTTAGGTAAGACGTTCCGTCGACAACTTTACAATACAGGTTGAAAATTGGAATGATAGCTTGTTTGTCTAGGTTCCCGGAAGATCTTTGACCATATATAGTATTTTGGACTTTAGTTATTATTGCATTGATCTTCATGTCGTCTTTTCCATCGTAGTAAGCCAGAAATCCTTCTTTGGTGATCGTCGTTCCGTATTTAAGATAAAGGCTTTGAATTATTTCTTGATACACATTTTCCAAAACATTGCAGTCCCAAAAGAGATGGTCTGTTGTTTCATTTGCTTCCATACAAAAGTAGCACAGAGCTTTTTGGCCTTCAAAAAATTTGGCTCTTACTTCTAAAGTGCCCGACAATAGCCTATATTTAAACCACTTTTCTGATGTGGTCAGATATTTATTTTTAGCTTGTTTAATGCTTCCTTTGGCGTCCTTTTTTATTTTTCTTCTTTGAAGATATCCGATAAAAGGTTCTTCGGTACTTCTTTGTAGTGTCCTTGATATGTCTTTTGTTGAAACTATGCACATTTTCATTTTAAAAGGGATCAGTGGTCTTTGAATTGATTTGATTTCACTTAACTTTTCTTTGAACGCTAGTCCAGCCATTCTATTCATTAGTGAGTTTGAAAGTGGAAGGTCGGCAGCAATGTCTGCTGATAGAGAACGTATCTCCGGGAAGCAGAATCGATCCTTAATTGGGAGTGCCCATCCAAGTGATTTTTCAAATTCTTTGACGACGTCTTTGCATTTTTCGCAAATCATTCGCATTCGATTGGAGTAAAGACTCAAAACGGCTAAGGTTTTAGAAAAACTAGCGTGAGGGTTTTCCAATATGCTTTGATTTTTAGTTTTTAAGAATTTTTCAAACTCATGGGACCATGGTTCATTTACCTCCCAGATTTTCCTCACCCAGAATAGATTTAGCACCTTCCACATTAATGGTACACTGATTATGGCTAGGCCCCCTGTTTTAATGGGCCCATATTTCCTATCGTCTGAGATATTTCGCTTCTTATTGAAGCCCAAAAATCTTTTTTCCATCGAAACAACTTGAAAGGATGTATCTTCATTGTAGGGAGTCAGTCGAAGGAGATGTATAATTTGTGGTATAACATAGGTATTCCATGCTATTTTTTTATCCCACATATTTAAATTGAGTTTCATAAAATGGGAAATGGATTGACTTATTTTTGCAACGATACTTTCGGTATTTTTCTTTACTCCTTGAGCTCCTATCCAAGAGCCTAGCAGTTTAATGTTTTCAGATACCTGAAAGTTTGGCCATCCTTTACTGATTAGGTTTCCGTAAACACTAATAACTTCGGTTTTTTCTGAGCTAATTTTTAGTCCAGTGTCCACATATAGTTTTTTAAGTAGAGTAGTGATTCTTTTGATGGATTTTATTGTAGTCAGAGGACTCCCTGCAAGTAGTAGAGTTAGATCATCTGCGTAACAAAAACTTTTTTGACTTTTAAAACTAGGGGAGTGACCAACGATTTGCTTATCATTTTGGATATCACTAAGAAATTGGTCTATTGCTATATTAAAAATCAACGCAGACACAGGATCTCCCTGTTTCACTCCTCTTTTAGTTTCAAAATAGGTTCTTTCGATTCCGTAGCTAAAAATTGTTTTCGAACCCGTCAAGATTACTCCAACCATCCTAATGACGAAGTCTCCAAAACCTTTCCGATACATGGAACGAATTATGTGTCTGTGGGATATACTGTCGAAGGCTTTTGCAAAATCTATTGCCAACACTGTGGCATCATACCTTGACTCCAGGATGGTTTGAATCGTAAAGGGTATGTTGTCCATAAGTTTATTTTTTATAAAACCATGTTGAGATGGGTTTAAAAATTGTGAGGTTATTTTGGAGAGTCTGTTTACTAAAATGTACGAGAAAATCTTATAAAGGCTATTTTGTAAGGTAAGGGGTCGATAATTATTAAGAAATCCATGATTTTTGTTCGGCTTGGGAATTAAAACCATCCGTCCCTCCGACGCAAAACTCGGGAAGGCTCCAACGGACATTACTTTTTCGTAAAAGGCTAAAAGGATTGGTGATAAAATTTTGACGTATTTTTTGTAAAACTCGAAAGTAAAACCCGATGGACCGGGTGACTTGTTGTGTTTGGTACTTTTTAAAATAGCGTATTCAATCTCAGAAGTGGTAAAATGTTTTTCTGTTACATTTTTATCGTCTTCAGATATTTTAAAATCATCTGAAGGATGGCATCGCAATTCTTCGCAAAATGATGCGTTTTTTAGTTCGCATCGCTCACATTTCTTCTCCTCCATGCAATCATGACAAGCATAAAGGTTTGAGTAGAATGTATTGACCTTGGAGCAAATAAGTTTCGGATCTTTGGAAGTTTGGCCATTTTCATCAATGAGATTCATGTTTTTTGATTTATTTTTCATCCTGACTTGTTGAGCACATTGGAGTCTTGAGTAGGATAGATCTTTAATTTGGTCAATCTTTAGTTGGATTCGGAATTTGACGTCCTCTTCACGATAAATATTATTAAGATGTGCTTTTTTTATTTCATCAGTTGATGAGCTATTCGAAATGTTTATAACTTCATTGAGGTGAGCGTGTTTCTTTTGAACTAAAGTTTGTCCTCCCATTCTACAAATAGCTTTTATCTTTTTCATCATTGATCGAACTATAGAGAAAACATCGTCTCCTATTTGTAATTTATTTGATGTGTCTTCAATAATATCTTTGATAGATTTGTCCACGTCTTGATTTTCCATGACTTTGGAATTTAAAATCCAATTATTTTTGTGTCGCATTTCTGTAAGTTGTACATTTATCTTAAATTGAATAGCCTTATGGTCTGATAATTTGGCGTCAATAACATCGTACGAAGAGATTGCTTTATCACCAAATCCTTTTACGAGGAACATGTCAATTCTTGAGGAAACTGGTTGATGATTCTTATCAGTGGAAAAGAAGGTATGATCAGAGTTATTCATTGATTCTCCTACATCTTTGAATCCGAAGGATGACATTATTTGCCGTAATATTTTTTTAGAGTTGGGATGTGTGTCAGTTGATTTACTTGTAGTGTCTCTTGAAAGTTTTAGCTTGATATTGAAGTCTCCACCAATAATTGTAGGAGAGTTAGATACTATAGCATAAAGTTTTTTAGCATAGAAATCTCGATCGTCGTTATTTGGTCCATATATTCCTATAACATCAAACGTACGGCCTGAATTGTTACTGCATTGAACTTTGATTAAGTTACCTTCTTCACAGCTAAACTTAACTATAGGATTAAGATATTTTTTTATCAGAAGAGTTACTCCCCGTTTTGGGTTGGTGTTGGTGCCATTGAATGATGAGAAAGAACAGTATTCTGATGAAATGGAGAAGTGATTTTCCATGTTACATCGCGTATCACAAAGTATTACGATGTCTGGTAATCCAATATATTGGACAAATCTTGATAGGTTATATTTTCTTTTGAGGTTTTGCAGAGAGTTCACATTTAAGGATAATATATAGAGACTCATTATTTTTTATGATGTTTAGATGATGGCTTTCCAGGGGACGATTGGGATAGGGTCCTTTTGTAACTGATCCGGATCTAGATCTGAAGGGTAAAATATTTTTTTTGGAGAGAACACTAATCGTTTGGTCGGCTAAACTTGTTTCGGAAGATGTTCTCGATCTGTTTTCCCTCTGTACTTCGATTTTGTCTGTAACAGGTGTGTCAGAGTGAATTTCTTTAAATTTAATAATCTCTTTATTACCCATTTCTTGGTCTAATATCTCTATTCCTGGAGATTTCTTTGAAGACCCATCTGTTTCTTCCCCTTGTACATTAGCATGAGGTCTTAGGAGTAAATCATCTGTTCTAGGTTCCGGATTTAAATTGCTTTTTGGATCTGATTGAAGTGTCTTTGATTTTTCAGTTGAAAGTGAACTGTTTTTTCTACTTTCTCTGATCTCCTTCGTTATGATGAGGGAGCTATCCTCTTTTTCTTGCTCAGGTCGTATAACCTTCAAGGACGATATCTTCTCCGAAGATTCTCTTGTTTCAAGTGCACAATTATTAGGATCTTCATCGGTTGTTTTTTTTAATTTCTTTTATTTTCTGCTTTAATACTGTTTCGTATTCTATTATTTGTAGACGTTTGCCGTTGCAATTCGTGCGGGCATGTCCAAATTGGAAGCAGTTTTGACACTGCAAACGGACTCCCGGAAATCTTAAATTTACCAAATGTCCCTTTACAGGTAAGATTTGAGGGATTGTATTTGAGTCTGCATTTGCTTCAACTATAAAATTGGAAGTTCTCCAGACAGACTTATACTTCTTATATTTTCTTTCAGCCTCCTCGTCTTCTGGATTAGGTTCAGGGTATGCGTTAAGCACCTCAGCAAAATTCTTGATCCATTCTACCACTCCTTCTTCGTCCACTCTCTTGAGTGTATTAATTGCCTTTATTTTAATATTTTTTTTCCTATCAAAGTCGACATTTTGGATTCCCTTTATCTTCATTTTTATAGATCTCAGTTCTCCATTTGGCCCTTCGACTTCAGTAGAATATTCCTTTTTTAAACTGTCAATGCGATCACGGATATTAATTGGTTCATTTGTATAAAATGAAGCGTATCCGAAGCCATATTGGGGTTGAGCCCCTGCTATTTCCTCTTCCGAAAAACCAAAATGCATGGCAGCATTATAAATATTAATGTGTTTTAATCTCCTGTTATTAAATGCCCTTTCCGTATCATTCTCCGTCAAAACAATGATGAAGGTTTCCCATTTGAATGTAGAATTCAAATTAATTTTTTTGTTGCTTCCCTTATGTTATTTTGTCTCTTTGCGAGCGCGCTGGCATAAGACATCTTGACGTTGTTGTTCTTGTCACTCCCATTATTATTATCAGGAGGGCGACCCCCCGAAGAGGAATCCATTCAGTTTAAGAAAAATCAATCAACAAAAATAAGAGGAGGAGAAGAAAAATCTTCACACCTATGTATTAAGTTGATGATTTAAATGACCGTATCAGGCTGATAGGATACGTTCTTCGTTTGAAGTAAGACGAAAGAAGAGAAAAATATACACACCAAGGGAAGAAAGGTCCTTCTTATGTATCTTCCTCCAATTCCAACGTCCTGGATTTTCACTCCCTGTTGCCCGGTTTCCGAACTCAAGGGTTGGAAATTACTCTTGATGTATAGCGAAAAGTCTTACGATCACAGAGATATGAAGACAATCCTGAAGCTCTGTCTATTTCCGAAGAAAACACACAATAACACTGGAGCAAAGAATAGCACTCCTTTACTCTCAGAGCGTATACAA